>APFE030481637.1:0-16191 GCA_000404065.3 Pinus taeda | reverse complement strand
GAAGACTCCATCCTTGCATAGCAGCAAGGGCTATGATGGATCGGATGGTGGTATATCGTGCCACAGGTGCAAATATACCGTCATAGTCAATTCCTTCCTTTTGAGAGAAGCCACGGGCAACAAATCTTGCCTTAAACTTTTCAGCACTCCCATCAGATCCATGTTTAATCTTGTAGAGCCATTTAGCGGTGACAACAGATTTGTCCTTTGGTCTCGGGACCACATCCCAGACATCATTCTTCATAATAGCCTCATATTCTTCATGCATAGCATCCTTCCAGACTTGATGCTTGATGGCTTCCTCAAAAGATCCAGGTTCAGATTGTACAATAGTACTCATGGCAGCTAGATACCCTTGGTATCTACACGGCGTCTTGCTTTCTCGGAATGTCCCCCTTGGGGCAGCATGACCCTCAGCATCTTCGAGGGTGTCCCTGAGCCATGATGGCCTCTTTCCTAGAGAAGGGGAAGGATCAATAGGGTCCATTGGCCCTTCAACATCAGGCATAGTCTCATCCTGGGGTTTTTCCAGATTTCCAGATCTTTCTTCATGATTTTCTTCAGATCTAGGAAGATCTACTACTTTCTTCATGGAAGCATCTTCGTCAAAAGTGACATCATGGCTTATCTCTACTTCCCTTTGACCAGGTACATAGACTCTATATGCCTTAGAAGTCTCACTGTAGCCCACAAACATTCCTTTATTCCCAGTAGCATCCAGATTACTTCTCTTTTCTTTCGGCACATGAAAATAGACAGGACATCCAAAAATTCTAAAATGTGAGACATCAGGTTTCTTACCAGAGAAAACCTCTTCGGGAGTTTTGGAGTCCAAAGCGGAATGAGGGCATCGGTTTTGAATGTACACAGCAGTATTTGCAGCTTCTCCCCACAGAAACTTTGGTAGACCCTGGTCACATAGCATGGCACGGGCAGCTTCCACAATAGTCGTATTCTGCGTTCAGCAACACCATTCTGCTCAGGAGTATATTCGAAGGGAATGATTACTACGCTTTCTCCGAATCCAATCCGCTGTGCCAAATTAACCGATCTCCTTTTGTTGAGTCTATACCCTAACATCCCAAGTCAATTTTACGAAGACTCTTTCAGGCCTGCGCATAGGTTGCGCCCATCTTTGCGTCTTCTTGCCCTTGATGCGAAAGACTCCTGTGCTATGACTTTGACGATTGCTATAGATAGAGTTTGTCTTCACCTCAGCTCTGATACCATGTAAAGTTTTGTAGATGTTCTATGCTAAGAGCAATTTCACTTTTCTCACAGCAATCATACAAGTAGTTAAGTAAAATGCAGATAGAACATATAAGCAGATCTTACAGAAGACAAATCAGAAACAGGAAAAATGTGTGTGTTCGTTTCGGCGGTCAACAGGATGCTTCAACCAGCAAAGTCTCCTTTGGTCAGCCAGCCCAGATGTGTCACAACAACCCTGCATTCGTCCTCCAGGTAGCTCGTACTCTTTAGGATGAGAGAGGAAGATGTGAGTTGTGTTGTTATGAAATTCTCTCCAACTTTTCCTGTATTTATATCCATCAATGAGGGTGTGTGACACATCTGTTGGGCATGTGAGCCCACATTACAAAACTGGCCGACCTTGCACATATAATTTATTAAGAATAATAAATTCAAAATATAAGTTCTGCTCATCGGATTAAGACTATTCTTATATGGATTTTACACCTCTCAGAAAGAGGAATCCAACAAAAATATTAGCCTCTTAATCTGAGCATTAGAACATGGAGTTTGGACCTAGTTGTCCAAATTTAACACCTAGCTTGCTCCATCGGGTACCAGCTCAGTACCTCTCGCCATCCAATTCCAAATGAGGTATTGAATTTACAATCTCTTGTGTACGAAACAAGCCCTCCATGCTGACGTTGTGCCATACTCAACTAATGTTGCTCAGTCCTGCTAACCTGGACATCCCCTCGGGTATGTCTAGACAGCTCTGCCTCCCTCAACCCAATGCGTAAGGGTGGGCTAGTAACGCTGTAGATCCCATTAATGTGCCTATGAAGCGAATTGTGTTGAAATCCCAACGTGTGGTCTCTATGCTGCCCCTCATCAATGGCTAGTGCAAAGGATGACTGCACATCCTCTTCCATCATGGACTCAAAACGAGCCTCCGACTGCTCCTCCATAGACAACCCAACACGCAAGACATGCTCACTAGTCAGTTGTAGGTGATTGTCATTCAATAACTCTGTCATAAATCTGGATGCCTCTGTACCTATTGGCTCCTCATCAATAGTGGAGATGTCTCCCGACACCTCATCAACCTGCTGTGCGCTACTATCACCTGAGAACTCGGTCACAACTCGGGATACTTCATCAATGGATACCTCAACAACGGATGGCATCTTATCAATGGGTGTATGCTCAATTGTCTCCTTGCCAACCATGGCCTCTTCAACTACTCTCTCATCCTCTGCCTTAATCCTCCACATCATCCCTGCATAATTCCACTGAATCCTCACTGATTTGTGCATGCCTCTTAGTTAACAAAACTTCCAAAAAGAGAGGGACACCTGAATGCCATGACCCAATGATTGGCATGCCCTCTAATTTGTTGTCAATAACTCCATATCAGTTGCAATCATGTCTTGCCATCTTGATGCATTACCCATAATTTTGGGCATAGTGGATTTGCTATATAATTGAGAATGGTCCTGATTTCCATTTGGGGAATGAACCAGCTTCTCTCCCACTTCAATCATCATTTGTTGCATCCTAATCACCTCATTTAAGGTCGCTGTCATGTTGTTTGATTTTAATCTTTCTTTGGATCCCATGATATCTTAGCTTTTTATTCTGTTCTTGTCATAGAATGAAGGGTTTCCCACAGGCTGAGCTACGATTATGGCTCTACTACACTATAATATTCCTAATGGAAATATTAAGTGATAACAGTAGTGAAATCATAAAAATGCAATAAAAATTATACACACATGCAGAAATACCAGATTATGCCAGAAGTAACACCCAAGACCTATGTTGCAGGAAACGTGGTACAGAGGTCCGTTTCCGTACGGAAACTAGTACGAAAAGCGGAAACGCATTTGGTACGGCCGTGAAACGCGTTTCCGGCTGTATTGCCACGTTTCCCGAAACAGAAATGTGGCCAGTACGGTCGGAAACATGTTTCACGGCCGTACGACCCACGTTTCCTCATTAACTTGTGTTTTGTTTTAATTTTTTCTTTTTAATTTGTTTTTTAATTTATTTTTAGGGCATGTTACTGACTTCTAGTTGCTTCTAGATGCATGTCTAAAGTAAAAGTGATATTCTCCTTTATTTTTCATTTTCATCATTTTACTTAAATTTTTAACATTACCATGAAATGACTCAGGATGTTTGAGAGTGGTTTCACCCTCATTGGATTTCATATGGAGAAAGTAGAATTTTAGATCTCACTCAAAATCCAACAGACTTAATTGTTTTTCAGGATTTCAGGATTGGGGGGATTGCAATGTTTCCATTGGATTTTATCATGTACTAGGGTATGGAACTTGTATTTAATCAAGAGAACCAAGTGCTCTATGCAAGGGAAACTCCCAATAATCAAGATCATGTAGGATACTAAGGTATGAAACTTGTATTTAATCAAGAGCACTAAGATCGTTCAACTATGTAGGAGGAGACTCCCAATACAACAGTATTCCTTCTAAAGAATGGGATGTGGATGCAGAAAATCCTGATTTGGATCTCTCTCTTACAGCCTTATAGTCTTTATTGTACTCGCAGTCTCATATATTAATATAAATGAAGGCTGATTTTGAGATTTGGATATATAATAAAGGTTGCTTTTGGATATTCCGATATTTTTTATTTTCATTATGTGATCATTCATGAGTAAATGTGATGTAAATTAAATCTTAATGTTTAAGTGTAATAAATTATATTGTATCATTTATGCTTTATGATTGCACATATATATATTTAATATTTTCAATATATATATATATATATATCCGCGTTTCCCCGTTTCCAAAATTTGGGGAGGTTGCGTTTTGTATCGCTTCTCGTTTCAAAAACTCGTACCCGTTTCCCCGTTTCGTGCAACCTAGCCCAAAACATTGATCCTTTTTATTAAATTAATCAGATGGAGTACAATGAGTTGGAACAAAAGAACTTGAGTTTGCTACAACAAGCAAGGCAAGGTTCTAGGTGAATATGATGGTACCCAAATGCTGGAAATGACTCTACTACCAAATCTGTGTCCACCTAGAAAACTGTTGCTACCGCTGGAAAGGAATTGCTGATTTAGCCCCCCAAATTGCTCCAAAAATTTTGATAAATTACCCACAGGCACTACTCCACTAGCTCAACAAAACCCAAAAATATCTCGCGAACCCAAGTGGTGGAAATGGTCCCTGAAATAACTATGTCGTCCTCTACTGAATGCACCTAGGAATTCTGCCTTTAGGAGTCCTTAGAAATTCTACAAAATTAATCCCAGCCTCCTCTCATAAAACCCACAAAAACCCAGAAAGGGTTTGGGCTAAGTCCAACATGCCCTGGTGACCCCAATTTATGCGTGGGCCTCTAACTGGCTAGCAAAACTGGATGTAGATGAAATCTGCTACAAAATGCTCCAAATCTCTCCTAGAAAATCTCCTTCCCAAATTTTCCCTTATTCCTCCGTAGCCACACCATAGAGTCTCCTTGCCCAAGTGATTGCATAGCAATACCTAGTAAGCCCCTGCGCAGGCCAAGAATTGGAGCAACTCATCTCTTCCAAATGCCTCACCAACAGACCTGCAAATTGGCAAGAAACTCCATCCCTCTTTGTGGAAAGATTCTCTCCTAATTCGCTGGCCGAAATTCCCCTTTTTGTTGGCCCTCCCAAGAGCCACAATTTCTCTTCTGCGTCCAAGGGAAACTCGTTCCAGTTGAAGGAAATGGCTGTAAATGTGTCTAATGGAAACTCTAAACTGAACTTCCCAATTGCCTCACTAGGGAGACACTCGAAGTTCTCCGAAATGAGGGTGGAATTCCCGCCCAGGAATTCCTTGTGGTGAACAACACGGTTGTCTTGGCTAAGCAACTCAAGAGAACTAATGTTAAATTGTCAAATTATCAAAAGTACCAAATGGAGACCTCCAAGCTCTATTTCTAATTGTTGGCCCTATCTCTCTTGGTGGTCCCCGCATTCCACTAATTCGCACCCCTTCCTTTCTCTCTCTCTCTCTTCTCACTAGTGCGAATTGCTCCATTAGGTCAAATTTCCTTCTCTTGTGGCCCTCACATTCCACTAGAGCTATAATTTACTATTTCTCCTAAGTCCCATACGCCAAAAATGCCTCCAATGCCCAAATTACAAAATTGTGCTATGCTTAGCATCTCCCCAATAAAGTCCATTAATCCCCTCAAATAAAAAATCAGAATTGGGGATACTACATGATATTTCCAATTGTTTAGTTTCAAAGTTCTTTCCTCTGTATTTGAGAATTATTTTAGGTGTATTGATGTGTAATAGCTCGACGCTTGTATCCTGCATAAGGCATATGTTCTAACACAAAGTAATGATATTCCCCTAGAAACATGCTATCATAGGCTTTGGGAGTCAAATGAGTTTTTAATATGGATTTACTGTACAGATTCAGTAGGAACAACCACGTTGTTCCCCTCAATTCTCTCATCTCTTTTTGTTTTCGTATTGATGGCGTCATCTTATTCTTACAAGCAAAGAAACTGTATAAATCTGTGTTGAATCGGGACGTGCACCATACACTAAAAAATGTAATAATATTAGGAACCTATATTTTCCAAGGAAAACCTTGTGGGGAAACCCAACAGATATTTCCCCACATTCTTGGATGACATCCCTAGTAAACCCATTGGTGTAGACTAGTGTGCCTCACCCAAGGGAATTTGAGCAAGGCACCTATTGGCATGGAACTAGCCAAATGCCCATTGACATTGGTAACAACTGGTTGAGCTAACCCTTAGGGCTCAAAATATTAGAAACTAATATTTTTTTTGTGTTAAAACAATAAAAAATGTTGAATATACTAAGTATATGATGGAAATTCAATTGGAGATGGTTTATCATAATCAATAATGATATTGAACAATTCCATGTGAACCATATAGCAATACTCTTCATTATTGCATAAAATGATCAAAGCAACCCTTTGTGATTGCATAAAATCATCATAGACAAATATTGATCTATTGCTTTATATATAATAAAAGATAAGTCGGTAGTCCAGGCTCCAAAATGCCATTAACGCCAAAAATAGTGCCTAGTACTCATACTAGATAGGCTTAGTTCTGATACAATATACATGTACAAATATTAAAATTAAAATTCACAAATATATATTTCAATGCTAATTCTTGTTTCTACTCCTCCGGTGCTATCCAAAATGCTTGAGCTTGGTTCTGCTGCATTATCGTTGTCATTGGTCTCCAATTCAAACTCATCTAATGTCAAATCAACCCAAGGCTGGTTGAAAGTGGGAGCGGGATTGGGAGTTGTTGACCACTGAAGTGGCAGCTGAAATTTTTTGAAGACTTCATGCTCGAAGACATGTCAGAGGCTTCAGGTACCATCAGAGTTCACTATATCATCATAGTTTTTTAGCTCTATTTCTTCTTCTCAGGCGCCTTGCACTCTTCCTCGAACCCTGAACACTTGGATGAAAGTTCTTCTGCACCCAATCACTGAAATATCACTATCTCATTTTGTCTTGTGCTCAAAAGATGTGTCTTCTCCCTTAGCCTAGGCTTCCTTTTATAAGTCTGAGTTATTTATTGAATCCAAAACCATAATCTCCAAAGGCTTTGACAGTTGAAATTAATATCAACATCACTTGAGATCAATGGTTCTTGTGCTCAAAAGATTTGTCTTCTCCCTTAGCCTAGCCTTCCTTTTATAAGTTGAGTTATTTATTGAATCCGCAACCATAATCTCTAAAGCGATTAACAGTTGATATTAATCTCAACATCACTTGAGATCAATGGTTGAGATTCATCAAATTCACTAATGCAAATAACTTTTGCATTTCATTAAATCAACTCACTTTTTATTATAAAAGTCAATTACTTTAATAATTTTATCAATTAAAGTAATTGCTAAGGTTAAGAGTCTATTAGATGACTTCCACACATCTATACACTTAGACCTATGTAGAAGTACCTGTTTGAGCTACAAACATCAATAGGAATCAAGATCGATCATCTAACACGGACACAAGAGTCATATAAGCATAAAAAGTCGACCATATTTAATGTTAAAACCATGTAAGTATATCACACTAAGCTTCATCATCAAACTTCACACTAACTTATGAACTTATACAAGTTGCTAGGTTTAGGTATGGGAGGACCATCAAATGCCCCTATCACATTCTCGGAGCCCACGGGAGAGGAATAGTTCCTGGATTGACCCTTTAATCAATAGATGTAAGTGGTAAGTGATATGGCTTGGGGTGTACTTCAAGAGTGGTATCATAGTCTATAATATCCCTAAGGAAATTTTACAATGATAAATAAAGCATGCATAGCAAAAATACCCACAAAAATTCCACACAAATTAGATGGCATGAAATAAGCCAAAAATTGCGCTGCTCTGAGCCATTTTATTATAAATGTATGGGGTACAATAGAAGTTTGGAAAGTGTGCACCTGGGCTTGCCCTGGGCAAGCTAGCAAAACCCAAGTGGTGAAATCAATGACCCCAACTACTGGATGGTTGTTCCCTCTATGGCTCTGCGTTGATCCCCCAGAAAACTGAACTGCTGGCTAGAAAGAATGGCTGAGTTGACCCTCTTTTTGTGCTCAAAAAATTCTGGGAAATTAGCTTCGGTCTCTCCACCAATAATCCACCAAAACCCAGAAAGGGTTTGGCCAAATGCTGACCCAAAAATTTTAGCCCAAATTCCCCTCACTTGTCCCGATGTTGGGTATTTTGACCCACCTGTAAATTTCCCTGCTGAAGGCCCCTAAAATGGCTGCAATACTCAGCAAATGTCCTTCCCGAACTTCCCCACAAACTACAACCGTCAATCCTTCTTCCTCCAAACTCCCACTTGTGGCACAAGAGAACCACTACGCAAGCCCACGCAGTCCATGGTACGAGTTGTGTTGGCTCTACAACCTCCAACGAATTGGAGCCCTTGAATCACTCCAAAACTTCAACAATTGATGGCCCTAGGCTGTCCCTAAAAGTGCAACAAATCTCGAGTCCACAAACAACTCCTCCAAAGGCAACATATTCCCCTTTTTGCGTCCCACCTGCTCTCCGGCTCCACGAATTCACTTGGAAAGCTCCATGGTCAGATCTGAAATGATGCAAAACACCTCCTTGGGCTGGCACTCGAAGTCCATTGAAGGTAGGGTGAGATTCTCACTCGAAAATCTTGTGTGCTCAACAACACATGCAAACTTGGCTCTCAGCTCAAGTGTGCTAGTCAAAGGTGAATGTTCAAATGATCAAAGATGCCCCAAAAATTTCTCTTTCTTGATAATTACTTGTGAACTATGTTGGCTTCTTTTACTTATTTGTTATATTATCTTTCATCAGACAATTACCAAATGATGTGGGCATGAAGATCACAAAAACACAAGACACAAGATGTAGGCACTCTTCCAGGGAAAAACCCCTATCTAGGGGAAAACCCAGTCAAAATCTCTTCCTTTAGTAGTTTTCCTTGAGACTCTTGAACCTAGACGAAGACCTCCTCCACACCAAGCCATCCTCTTCTTCTTCGATCCAACCTTCGACCTAGTAGCAATAACACTTCGACCTTAGCAACTTTGACTTGCAGCTTCCGACATCAGCGACAACTTCAACTTGGCAGCTTCCGGCATCAGCAACAGCTTCGACTTGGCAGCTTCTGTCATCAGCAGTAGCTTCGACTTGGCAACTTTCGACATTAGCAATAGCTTCGACTTTCCGGCATCAGCAGCGGCTTCGACCTTGACAAGGAGATTTCTATCTCCTAAACCAGCCCACATGAGAGAGAGAGAGAGACACCAAAACTTTGATTTTTTTCTTCCCTTCCTTCTTGACCAAACTTGCACTCCTTTTAGCCCCTTCTTTCAACTTCGCATTTTTCCAGCTTCCAACTTTAGATATCGAACTATGGTTGAGAGAGTGAGATGCTCAAATGTAGTCAAATTGCCTTGTATATATAACCTTCCAATGAGGTCGAATTGTCTTCCTTGAGGCCGACTTAATCTTCTTGAGGTTGACTTGGTGTGGAGGTCACATAATTCATTTTTGACTCAAAAATAATTCTTTTTACATCATTCGAAAGCCCAAGAAGGGTCTCATAAAATATACAATGACCAACGCCACCCTCCCTACTTCAGGAACTAGACATCAACACATAGTGCCGACTAGATGTCCTCCCAGGCAATGTGTCTCACACACAAAGCCTCAACAAATCTCTTCCAAACTTTTCTCATCATCAACAAATCAATAGTATCAACTAAACCAAACATGCTTCTAAGAGACTCAAACTTCTTATTAGGAAGAAACTTTGTTAGTATATCAACTACCTGATCGTTTGTTGGGACATACTGTAGCTTCATGATTCCATCCTGCACCAAGTTCCTAATATAGTGGAACTTATTGTTGATATGCTTCGTCCTGGTATGAAACATGTGATCTGCAGACATCTTGATACAACTTTGATTATCACAATTAATCACAGTAGGATTCAGAGGCTTCTCAAACAAATCTATCATAAGCTTCCTCAACCATACAACCTCCTTTCCTACTTCACATGCAACAATATATTCCACAAATCGATTCGACTTTTCTTATCTTAGTGCCCTTCAAAATACATTTTCCAATTTTCTTCTCTCACTGATGGCCTTTACTAACACTTACAGCTGTTAGTCCTGATCTAGCGCATGACACATGAAGTAGAGAATTGTATCCATCACTCCCCCTTAGCCAAGGAGGATCTAATCATTCCTATACAAGGAATATACCAAGCTCCCTCTTATCCTAGGGAGATTCCTTTCATTCAAGCTCCCTCTTAACTTAGGGTGTTCAACTTCTTTTCTACGACATCGGAGAATCCTTCATGGCTTCCATCCTTCTCATCAGTGTTGTCATGACCATCAACTTTACTTTATGAACATCTTCACTATCTTGAAGATCACATACCTGCACAACTTAGATAGCAGGTACAACCAAATTTATAGAAGCATGAAGTTAATCATATCAAAATCACGGAAGCATTCAACTTTATATATTAGATGCCCAAACTTAATTACAAACAAGAGATACATACTCTTCAACTTCTTGCTAGGGATTTTGTCATAAACCCCAGACTACTTCATCAAGACTTCGAGCATTTCATAACAACTTTCATTACATCTAGGGTTTCAATGTTTCTTCCAAAGGTATGACATACCCTACTACAACGTATAGCAAACCCTAGAAACAATTCAAACAAATATAGTTCTACAAAGTATTTAGCAACTTTAGAATTCACATGTTAGACTTCTTACTAGGATTTCATACAAACCCTAGATTTCATCCATGAGATTTCAATAATCAAAACCAATCACTGCTCAATCAACAACATGACTAGATTCCACTAGGGTTTATTGCAAGCCCTAGATTTTCTCAATCAAACATCAATCACAACTAAAACTCAAATTTCAACAATCATACACAAATCTCATGTTACACATTGTCATAATATATCAAAGATTTGGACCTCTAATAAGGTTTAATTACAAGACCCTAGAATTCATAAATACTATCATCTTAGAGAATCAAACTTCGACTAAGACTTAGTTCCAAACACTAGTACTTATGACCATCAATAATTAGGTCAACTCATATATCTAGAGACTAGGATTTCTTCATCATGCATAGGCACATCATAACATTGTGTTAGTCAAATCCAACTACACAAATATTAATAAGAGTTAGACATATAACAAACTTGATCAGACTAGGGTTTGATCGGACAAACACATACATGCCAAGGATTTCATTTCTAAGAGATTATAAGGGTCTTGCTTATACATCTTACCAAACCCTAATGATCTAGGCTTTCAATACAAAACATAGCAAACCCTAAATTATCAATACTTAAAAGGTTTGGGATTTCAGACCTTACCATTCAACCTTAACGAGTTAGGGTTTCCATATCCATATCAAAATCCCAGACATGACTTCATCAAAACATCAAACATTTTCTTTCAACAATAACCCTAAGCATATTAGGGTTTCCCACATAATCATCGACCTACCCTTAAGCTAGGGTTTTCACAATGAACCTTTCTAGGGTTTCACAAGAGTAATTAGAGATATAAGGAGTGTAGATTTATCTAATGATGAATCACCCAATCAAGAATCTTTAAGATTCAAGAAAGCTAGACAAAAAGATGTTAGTAATAGTTTATCAAGAATAAATATAAAAAACTTTCAAAACATACCTCTTGTTTCTTAACAAACCTTGTAATTCCAATGCTTTGTTTTGTGAAGTCTTCTTCCATGTTCCTTGACTATTCAACAAGTCTTTCTAAACAAAAATATGACTAGAAATGTGATTAGCATTTAATATGAACAAACTTAGATAAGTAAGGGAAACCAAATATAAAATACAATACAAGGAGTAAGATACTTATCTTTGGAAGTTGGTAAGGGCTCCTTCCAAGCTTGAGGGATGCAAGGGATATAGTCCCTAAGAGTTCCTAGCAAATAGGTCTTTGACTTCTAGTCCTTCCATCATGTTCTTCTTTGGTGAAACTTCTTTGGCAACGTTTGCTCGATCCCTGTCCCTTCTTTCTTGGCCCTTTAGGCTTCTTGATTTCTTTGTGGACTTCTTCAGTTTTCCTTTTACTAGATCCAAGGCTTTATTCTTTTGGAGGATGAGATCTATCCTCTTCTTTCAAGCAATTAATGATTCTTCTAATTTGTTCTCTTCCTTTATTGTGTTAAACATTGTCCTTGAAGATAGTAAGCTTCTTTCCTTATAAGGTCTCCTTATATGATCCTTTAATCAACTTCTTGAGGTTCCTTAGATTACTTTCAATAGATCCTTAAACTGTCTTTTTCCTCCTTCATCTTAGCTCCATTCTCCAACTTTAATGATGTTGATCCCAGGCCTCTAATAGCTTTTGTTATCTCCCAATTCCACTGTATGAGAAGATGATTCCTTTGATAGAGTGTGAGGTTGTTTACTTTTTCTTGTCATATGCCTAGATGCTTCACTGTCAATAATCCATGCATTATCATTATTAAGTGAACCTATAAGTGTAACCAAGAACCCTTGATTTTTGATTTTGTTGAATAAGTAGTAGACCTTTTTGATACAACTTCCTATAGTATTGAATCCCATTCTTATCATAGAGGGAGTAATCATTTCCTTTAAGCCAACAAAGTGATCTTCAATCTTCTTTGACCTTAACTCTGATCCCATGTTGAGAAATCAATGCTATTAGGATTAGGGCTAGATTTCTCTTTCTTGATAATTTCTTGTGAATTATGTTGGCTTCTTTTACTTATTTGTTATATTATCTTTCATCAAGCAATTACCAAATTATGTGTGCATGAAGATCACAAAAACACAAGACACAAGATGTAGGCACTTTGCCAGGGAAAAACCCCTATATAGGGGAAAACCCAGTGAAAATCTCTTCCTTTAGTAGTTTTCCTTGAGACTCTTCAACTTAGACAAAGACCTCCTCCACACTGTAATGACCCACCTACAATTACAAAGAGGATGTGAATATTAGCATGCATATGATAGCTACATATGCATGCATCGTATGCACTGCACTAGTATACGTGTTAATTAATTATGAAAAGTCCAATAAATGAATTACTGAGACGCTGAGTAAATACCAAACTCGATAGAATATAATGTATATATTAAGATGGGTTACTTACTATGAAAAACATTA
The DNA here is from genome assembly GCA_000404065.3 of Pinus taeda. Classification (NCBI taxonomy): domain Eukaryota; kingdom Viridiplantae; phylum Streptophyta; class Pinopsida; order Pinales; family Pinaceae; genus Pinus; species Pinus taeda. The sequence continues at coordinate 3,291 of APFE030481637.1, read as the reverse complement.
TTAACATATTATCCAAATAAAAGTAAATACAAAGTACTATACAAAATAGAAAGTAACTATAATATTATGATTTATATTAACCAAATAAGAACATTAGCATAATATTATATTCATTATTGTTGATTATTAAATATAATAAATGAAATTATATACTTTGTATTAATTAAAATACAAGGGAATTTAAGGAAATATAATAAATAAAATTAAAAGAACATAAAACTATAACATTTTAATAAAGTCAAAGGATAATATTATATTAATTATTGTTGATTATTAAATATAATAAATGAAATTATATACTTTGTATTAATTAAAATACAAGGGAATTTAAGGAAATATAATAAATAAAATTAAAAGAACATAAAACTATAACATTTTAATAAAGCCAAAGGATTAAACTTGTTGACTAAGCATATTCTCTAAAGGTGAATAACCTACTAAATCAAATTTTATGACAAGGTGAAAAGGATTGGAGAACATGTTGAGTTACACATAACAGAACATTGAGACGGTGAAAAGGGAGTAAGACGGTGATTTAGAGAGATATAAGGAGGAGGGGTGCGACTTAGACGGGCGCTGGTCTTTGAAGGAAGTGGAATGAGGAATTTTGGTAAATTTATTGAGAGACAGTAGGAAATTGTCACAGTGTCACTGAGCTGATAGAAGACATTTTGAGTTCAATTGTTCTTGAATTTTTGGGCACAGGGGCCAGAGTACCTTGGAATTGAAGTACTTTGGAGCTGGGCATTGAAGTTGTGCTCAGTTTAGCATGAAGTTGTGCTCAGTTTAGCAGGGAGGTTTTGGTCGTTTTGGTAATGCAGTGGGAGCAAGAGTCATGGCAGAGCAGACAGGGTGGTACTCAATAGAGGAATGGATAAATTTTGTATTAAAATTTCATATTTGTGAGCAGAAATATTGTTAAACTCCGTTAAATTTCGAATTTAAGGCTTCACAGTTTTTTTGAACATGAATTTGCTAGACCCTGTTAAATTATGAATTTAGGGCCCTTACATATGGTATTAGAGGATTTAATCCTGCGACCTCTGGTTTATGGTTTCCCTATGATGCCGCTGTGTCATTTTTCATTAATATGTTTATAAACTTTCAAGAAATACCTCTCTGTAGTGATGTGGGTTAATACGCTATAAAATCATAAACTGTGTTTAGCGGTGAATTGTGGAAATGACAAGTGACGATAGACCCATTCGTTCACACCGATAGATAGTGTGTCCTTGGAACAGGCGATATCGATCTCTTTTGTTGTGAATTTGCGCTGACAATACGATAAAATAAACTTTGTATCGATGTACCAGAATTGCTGTGAATAATCGAAGACTTCAGAAGTCAATGGTGGTTCGAAGACCTTAGTTCCAAATTTATTTTATAGACCAAATAGCCATGAGCCATGGAGGCAACACATGCAGAAGTCACGACGCACCAAATCCAGCGGCTAAGCCACCAAGGAAGGAGCCACGAGGGCATAAGTGCTGAATGCGTCATTTTAAATTATATGCACAAGTCACATATAATAAGACTATTATTTAAAATGACCAGAAAACCTCCTTTAGACGATATGAGATAGCTCAGGTTTATAGAGTTGACCATTCAACTCCAATTCCTCGCCTTCAGGGGGATTTTGATGTCGTTGGAGGAGAACCAACAGTGACAGAAGGCGAGTTATAAAGGACCAAGGTGGCAATGGATATTGTCAGGAAGTTCTTTGACATGGATGCCTGTGAAATCCATGTCAACCATGCCCACATTTTGGATGCGATATGGTCATGGATTGGAGTTAAAGAGGAATCTAGGCACGATGTGGCTATGTTATTATCCTTGATATGTTCCTCTTCTCCTCAAACCTCTTATAGGAAATCAAAGTGGGCTCTCATACGACGCCAACTTTTGTAGGGCCTTCATTTACCGGAATCTACTGTTGATTGATTGCAAATTGTGGAGCGAAGATTTAGTGGCCATTGGAGATGAAGTGCTCGCTAGGTTGAAAGGAGCTCGTCCACCAGATAGATTTATACTGGCTTCACTTGAGGAATTATCAACACTTTTGAGCTATCATAGAGTGTGGGAAATCTGGAGCGAAGATTTAGTGGCCATTGCAAATGAAGTGTTCGCTAGGTTGAAAGGAGCTCGTCCACCAGATAGATTTATATTGGCTGCTCTTGAGGAATTATCAACACTTTTGAGCTATCTTAGAGTGTGGAAAATCCACATCGCCAGAGATTTCGGTCAGAAATGGCGGTGAAATTGGTTGTCGACAATGGAGTTCTCTCACTTATTATTATTAAATTGCACCCAGAGTACAAACCACAATTAAAATATAATTTAAAATAAAATTTCACATTATACCACCTACATTCCAACGGAGCTCAATCAGAACGTTTAGGCGTTAATTCTATTAATTTAAAGGAGGAAGTTTCGATGGCATTTTCAGATCAAGCTTTTAGGCTAGAAGGGAAGGGTCCGGTCAAAACTGGTCCAAGTGGCAAGTGTGGAAACGATTCTTTCCATGTGTCTGGGCCAGGGTGAGAGGAGTATTCTATAAAATTTTATATGAATGGAATTCAATTTTAATTTAAAATATAAATACTATATATATTAGAAAGTATAAACTAAATAACTATGAAATATTGTTCCTCCCTTGTCAAATTCTATATAAAGTCACGGAAACAGGAACTGAGAAAAGATATTCCATAAAATTTTATCTTCAAAGCAATACTCTCACCCATGTGATTGATAGAGAAATATAAACTAAATATTGATAAAATGCGGTTGCTCTTCCTGTTTTTTTTAATGTGGTCTTTATGGTTAATAATACATGACGCTGAATAACAGACTTTTGTTATTATTTACTGATTATTAAAAACATTTAACAAAAGTAAAATTGGCAGAAATATTGATTCAGACTTTAACTTTATATATCTGCTATTCAACAGCTACTTTTCCCAGTTGACAGAGATTTGGTAATCTAGTACATAGGAAGAAATTACCGTTTGATTTCAATGCAGAGGTCAAAGGGTCATACGGATACTCTTCCTGTCATTCTCCCTCTCTGCATTAAATGGTATTGGTTGTCGTTTCTGCTTTTGAGTTTGAACAAGTGCCCCCACACAAAAATGATTCAGAATTGGTTTTGTCCAGCACAGCATCCTAGACATCTAATCAATGTGTGATTTTAAGATCCCCATCGTGATTATTGTGCATGTATCATCATTTGCTGTTATGTTGTTTGTAATATTTATTTGATATAATGTTTATTAACTAGATTACACTCAAATT
>APFE030481635.1:8386-30265 GCA_000404065.3 Pinus taeda | reverse complement strand
AATAACTATTTAATTATATTATTAAATAATTCAATTGGTCAAAACTAGTTTTTTTCTGGGTCCATCATAACCGTTTGTCTAGCCTAATCTAATATAGTCGTTTTCCAATAAAACCTAGCTGTTGGAGTATCTGCTTTCTCTATTTAACATGTAGCCATGATCTGATTCTTCAACATGTCCTGACGATGAACCACACTCGTTGGTTCGAAACGCGTCGACAAATGTATCTTCGTGTGATTTACGCCGAAAAATTCTTTTCATAAATGATATGGATCACAAAAGCCTCAATTCAACAATTAAATCCTTTATCCTTATTGTGTTATTATTATAGATCTGACTTAGTTTTGTGGGCCCAGTACTCTTATCAATCATTCAATCATTCATAACAAGTGAACGCAATTATAAACTGTAAAGATATTCATAATACTATAATAGAAACATATACACACATATCTACAAGCAAATGCACAATATTTCAGAATCAACTTATCTTTTATTAACATCTATTCCGTTACAATCCCAACTCCACCCTGCACACTCAGCTGCAGGGGTCAGCGCACTCAGCTGCAGACTTTACCAGGCCTCTGCGCACACAGCTGCAGAGCCTCTCCTTACTACTACAACCCAAGAGTTGGACTTACAGACTCAGAATGAAATCCTTATTCAAAACCCCATAACCCTTCAAATCAAGACTAAAAACTTCCCTCTACACTTAGAGCCTCACTCTATTTATACATTCCCATGGTTCGCGGACCATGGGTAGGCCGACACATTCTATACTAAATTACAATATTTTAGGGCAGAAAACCCTAGACTCTCACACTCCACACTCGCATTTCGCCCCAAAAACCCTCTATGGGGGGATCCACTGCCCAACAGGGCCCCAACACAATCATCATGACTTGTCCTGAGTCACTCAGCTGGTGCGGTGATCTTTTCTCGGAGTCCATCCAGCAACTTCTGTGCTTCACTGACGTCTATCACACATTCCTCCGTTGTCTGCTGTATCAATTGTGTGCAACTCTTTGATGCATCGTTTTTAGTGGCACCCTCTTGCCTTTGTGCATATGTATCCTACATCTGGGCCAACTTCCCCTCAATCATGGTGGTGACCGTGAACGCTTCCTCAAGTCAAGGCTGGATGCTTGCTTTAAGCCTTGCTTCTTTCTGGCGTGCGGCGTCCACCTATTCCTTTAGAGCCTCGGCCTCCCTCATCTTGGCCAATCACTAAGTAAGGGTGACTGTTTGTGTGGTCGCCCAGACATTGTCATAGGCCTGCTGCAACACCTGCACTTCTGTCTCTAACTATTGTAGCATTGGGTCCTCCTGCAGTGAAGTAAGGGCGAAGATGGACTGATCCAACAATCCCGCGTAATCTTGTACAGCATGCTCTATCACTTCCAACCCCAATTGAATGGTGCTGTGGCACTATACTCTAATTTCTGGGGGTGTAGAGAGTTACACCTTTAGTTGCAGCTCCACGATCAGCAAGTTCAACTCCAACTGAACCTTCGCGGCCTCCTCGTGGGTCTTGCAGGCTCCAGCTTCTAGTTGGTGAATCTTTTCTGCGGTGGGGAGTGTCATCAACACGGCTAACTCTGTACGCTGCTACAAGCCTCCTCCACGTCCTGTTCTAATCCCTGGTTTTTCGTGACCAGGTTGTCACGTTGCAATCTGAGCTGTTCTAAATTTAACTTCTACTCGCTCAAGACTTGGAGGGCGCAACCCTCCCTAGCGCAAAGCTCAGCAATTACCCCATCCTGCAGCTGGTATAAGGTTTCTCTGGGAAGGGCGGCCAAATTAAACCCCCAACTCCTCATGTCATCTGCGGCTTCTGCTAGGACTGTGCATTCTGGTACGACCAAAGTGTTCATTGTGTGGGCACACAACATCTGCTCAGCTTTGGATGCACCTTCCACAAGGTACGGTGTCATCACTCCTAGGGGTCGCACCTGTAATGCCTGCAACTACGCTCTGAGCGCCCCCAACACAGTTGTCTGCTCCATCATTAATTCTTTAAGAGCATCCTTAGTGACATCACGAACTGCTTTGCCACTATCAAGAAGGGTTCCCTTAGAGGTCTGCATTGTCTTTGTCTTCTTCCGTGTAGTTGGCTTCTCCTAGACGCGCAGCTTCTTGAGTTGGGTTGATTTTGTTTTGCATTCCTCTGTCTCAGCCTCCCCCTGGATGTCCTGATCCATGGACATTTCATGACCTTGCTCGGTCTCTTCGGTGGGTGTGGTTGTGGATTCTGCATTTTGTGCTATCATTGTTGCCTCAGTCGCCTTCCGCTTCGTGGCTACTTCCTGTTCTTAATGCATTCTCTCCACTAAATTTGCGATGCGCAGCTTGGTCTCCCTCTTTCGCTGCTATGCTGCGATCTTTTCCAGTCCTGCCAAGTCTGGGGTGCGCCACTCCGGAGACCATGACACCATCACGTTGAAGATTGCATCATCTGTTGCAATGAATGACAGCTTTACCCATTCTCGGGCTGGATTCTTGCGCGCCCAGATATACAGGTTATGCATATCTGCGTTGAATTCTGTCATGCTTTGCAAACTGTTATATACTGTCGAGGACAAGCGTGGCCTACGGCTGATCCATGTTCATAAGCTCACCTCTACGAATGCCCAAAACTGTTTTATCTCACGAATCCTCGTCGCATCTTTCATTGCCCAGAGTAAGGTGTACCTCAAGGCCTTGAGTAGGTTCCTCTCAATGGTGGGAAACTGGATGTCCTCGGGCAGCTCCCTAGCAACCAACAAGATGGATAAGAGAAACCATGCATAGTGGAAGGTCTTACCCTACTCCTCAGCCTCCCTACAATTTGTCAAAAACTCATCGCAGAGAAACTATGCCCAGTTGAATTGGACCCCCTCTGCGCACTGCTCTGCCAACGCGATTACAGATGCTAGAACCTCGTCTGCATGGCATTTCCTCATTAGCTCGTCGGCCAGTAGCTAGGTGGCTATGCACACCCCTTTGTCCTTAATGCTTGCTATTACATACCCTTGCTTCCTCTTCTCTAGCTTATATTTGGCCTTCATAAATTCTTTGAGGGCCAAGTCGCTGCTCTTTCCTACTATGGTTGTGGGATTGTTTCTTTTGATGGGAAACCGAGAAATCTAGTGAATTAAATCCATCGTGATGGGAATTGGCTCCTCCATCCAGAGATATTGATCATGTACTAGATACCAGAGTTTTCGGATGACAAAAATTATGATGGGCACACGGTGGTAGTGGGGTATCCACCGTAGATGTAGTAACCTAGACTTCTCCACACTGCGTAACCATTTCTACTACAATAATTACTCTACGGCCAACTATGGGAACTTCCTGCTATCCATGAGGTCCCAGTCTTCAAACTTTATATTAGGTACTCATCCCAGTGGCAGACCTTCAAATCTTATTTCATCCGGAAGAAGCGGGGTCTAGAGCGCACTCTTCATGGCCTCTAGGTCCTTCAGTATCTTGGTTGTCCCTTTCCATGGCGGCACGTAGGGGGGTAAATTTATCACTGAAGGTACTTGGAAAACATTCTCTACCTCATCGTCTTGAGCTTCAATTTGGGTGATCAAGGCTTGCAAATCTTCCTCCTCCTCCTTTGTTTTGACAGTGACAGCTTTGCCCTTCTCTTCCATTGATAACTTACTAAATCATGGGTTCCATGGTGTTATATACCTAGGGGGTAATATGGGGTACAAAGGGAGGTACCCAAGGTAATAATATAATAATGGGATGGGCCATAGTAATTAATAAGGTGGTTAACTCATATCATGTAAGGGACCACAAGTAGTTAGTAATAATGTAATGGGCCCATGGTATTAGTGGATGGTATGAGGGAACCATCGTAATGATCCATGGTATTGTATGTATGAGGCCTATATAGAGGCTAGAGACTCCACATGGAGGATATCAAGAAGGAATGTCAAGAAATATAGTCAAGAAATATAGTCAAGGAATATAGTCAAGGAATTATTGTATGAACAGGCATATGGCTTGTGCAGTGTTCTCCTTCCTTAAGGAGTGAATGTATGGTGTTGCCCTACCTTAAGGGTTGATCAATAAAGAATCATTTCATATTATTTCTAGGTTTATTTGCATTGTCTTATATTTTCATATTAGATCTATAATATTTCCGGATTAGATCTATAGCAAGTGGTATCAGAGCTATAACACATGGTGATACCCAGACTAGCCCCATTGTCTGCTTGTCTTTCCGTGGTCGCAGCGTGCATGGGGACTTTGGAACCTCTGGTGTAGCTGCTGCTTCTCCAAGCTCCTCCTGGGTCACATGGGGCTCTAGGGTAACTTCCGTGAATCACACTCTGGTTCTCGCAGCCATCATCGTTGTTATACTGGAACCGTTCGATTGTGTATTCATGGGTGGTCAGGTAGCTTGGTGCTCAATGCTCTAAACTAGCTCAAATATTAAACAACCAAGTGTTGCATTGAGGCTACCCCAAGGGATTTTCTAGTAACCTTTGAATTTGAATTCAACCATTACCTCCACTTCTGAGTCATTAATACCTTCTCGGCGACAGATCGTCCCGAATCTAGCTCTTAATACCTATCTTAATGGCTTGTTGCCCACTCCTTTCTACCTTAAATTGGACCTCTTCTCATGAACAATGACATCAATGGTCACCTCCCAACCTACCCGCACAGCAGCGTAGCCCATTACGCCTGACCGCGACCCCTGTGACATATTGACCCTACGCAAAACCTCCTTTCCGTGCAGCTATCCTATAGACTCATTTATAGTCTCGCACCCTCTTTCAACTGCTTGAAGTGCTGAGACTGTGCTTCCTATAGATAGTCAGGTGGTCATACCCCCAGTGTGAGGCTTCCATTTCCCTACTAGCTTGGGCTGCAGGCACCCATCAAATACCCTTGCGTCTGTTAGTGCGAAGCGTTCTTCTTTGTATGGTACGCTCCCTTGTTTAGTAAGGTGTAGTCGCAACCATGGTAGCAGGGTTACGACTCCACCTAATGCAGTAGTAGACTGGGCCCCATCATGCTTAGTTTCTCACAGCTCGCTTGTGTGACTTCGGTTTCCAATTCACTGATTTCTTTGTCCAATGTCACTCTTTTCTTCCTTAGCCATGCCCAATCTTCATCAAGTTCGTGAAGTTTCAAGCTCCCTCACTGAATGGCTTCCTATAACTGCCTAATTCTTTTACCCAGGTCCTTGTGTCCTGCCCCAACTGCGGGAGCTGTGGTCTGGGGATTCTTTTCTGCTCTCGTGGTTTCATCCCTTATTGTTAGTGTTGGGGTCATTTACGCGCTCCGGTTTTTGCTTATGGTCCTATAGGCCCATCGAACCACTGGTACACGCAGGTCCTAGTCAGTTTGTCTCGCCTGGTGAACTCTGTTCATGACTCTGTATCCCCCATAGAAATATGATATATTCTACTGTCACCAAATCTATATGCCAATTAAGCAGGTCTACTCCTTCTACACCGGACGTCCCACCGGAACTCAGTTAGTTTGGACCCCCAAACACCAATCATTCATGAAAATGTGCGGCGTGTTTGGATACTTTTTGTGGATTGGGCTCGACTAACAGGAGGGAATTGGAAGCTTGCTTGACGTTAGGAAAGCAAGGACCCGGAGGGGCCTTGCGCTTCCTAGTGCAAGACCCGACAGGGGCTCGACTGATAAGGAGAGGAATTTTCTTACTTGTCCCGCACCGGGCAAGGACCGGTAGGGGCTTGCTAGTTTTTTGTCTGCTCCGTCATGGAATATTTGTGGAGTGTGTCGCCTTCCCTGCTGCGAGGTCGGGTCCTGATTTTCAATCCCTAGTCTGGGACGTGCTTGCACAGCACATGTCTACACCCATTGACACATGTGGGTGCACAGACTGCTTCTTCCTGGCTACCCAGCTCACATTTGTTGTTGAGGACTCCCAAACCGTAAGCGCATTCATCTTCTATATTCATGCCAATTCACCATAGTCCCCTGATGTGGATTCCACCATCGTGCGGGTGTCACATGCAACGTCCATTCTAGCACACCGTACCACTGTTGTTCCAGTACTATACTTTCAAATTTGTCTAAGAATTCATCCACTCTTGTTACCCCATCATAGTTTGGGAGTTCCCTTGCTTCGGTCATCGTGCAACGTAGTGATCTAATCATCATGTTGCAATTCAGCGTTGTCACTTCGTGCAATCGGTTCTACCAGTGTTCTATTTCTTCATCTGAGTCTGAACTACAGGAACTATCGCGCTCCAATGAGATTCTCCCATCTACTGTTGGGTTCACCTAATCCTGGTCTTGCGTCATTATCTGGTAAATGCAACCTAGCTCATTGTCGTTGTCATCGTCACGCATAGGTTCAGCGCACTCCTTCGGCTGGATCTAGTGAAACTGCTACATGGAGAGACTTTCTCTCGAATATCATCGTCTACTTTTTAGGTTGATGACTCCATTCATATCAGTGGCCTAGTCTATTCCTAGCAACGCAGGGTAAGGGTTGCTATCATCCACAATCTCTATTACCTCAAACTCCGTCCGCGTGCTCGCGCCTTCGATATCCACTGTTACCCCTTGTAATCAACCCAGGCACAAAATCTTTTGTTGGTTCGTCATCCATAATTGAATAGGGGACCACTATAACGTGGGTGTACCCATGCATTCCCATGTCTACTTTGGTAACACATTCGTGTCCAAACCCAAGTCTAAGATTACCTGATCTATTTCATATTCACCAATCTGTGCCATCAATCTCATTCCCTCCCGATGAGCAATGCATGCTTTCCTAGCTTCCAAATTACATGTAGTTCACCTAGCCCTACACACCTAGTTATCAGTTCTTGTAGTCCTTTCACTACCCTATTATCGTGCAATAGCTTCATGCATGTCTCTAAAAAGGTAGTAAGCATAGAAGGACCCATTTTGGGCTCTGATCGATCCTTACTACCTGAAGTAGAGGCCTCCGCGAAGCTCTTCTTAGCTTCAATAAATGTCTCCTTTGTGCATTCCAAGTCAAACTCAGGTTCCTTTGTAGGAGCCTTGCGAACCCATGTATCTTCCTCGAGCTGCTTGCCCTTATCTTCCCCTTTAGTCGCGCCACTTCTGAGCACCATGTTCACATTGGGGTCTCCTTCGTGTGGTTTGTACCTCATCATTTGAATATTCTGCGTTGGAGTAGGCTGAAGTACCCCTTTCTCGCGCATCTGCATGACCAATGTAGCACAATATACTGCTTCATGATCGAACTGAGAATAATACAAATAAGATATTCTCGTTGGGTTGGTACAATCACGATCATAGTACCCTGGTCCTCCTCAATTGTAATAAATTAACTATTTGTGGCCCCTTCCTGGTTCCATTCCTCCTTGTCCTCGACCTCATCCATGAAATCCAGCGCGCTCCATCCCCGTGGTTGGGTCGAGGCCTCGCGTTTCCATCTGCATTCTATATGTTTGGGTCCACTCCATCATTAACTCGTAGCTGCAACAAGTACGCTCGTCGTGGCCCATTGATCTACAAAAATTGCAAAATAGCTGCTGGGGAGTTTGTGTATACTTCTGCAACAAATGACAATTGTTCGTCATGTGCTTTCCTCCTATCTGAGAGATCGTACACGAGAGCGTGAGAGCCACACTTGGCCCTACCTATGCCTCTGGTCTCAATAGCATTGGTCACCCTCCTACCAATTAGTTCACGAATATTGGATAGTGGTCTTTATCATGTCCTTGGCCTTTACATTTTATGCACCACACTTCTTCGTGCGCCTCTGGCCATGGCGCCCTATCCTGCCTCAAATTCTGCATCTCCAAGCATAGATTTTGTATTTGCGCATGGATTTGTTGTACTCCCAACCCCAAATCCTGTATCGGTGTTTCATGCAACCTCATCGCTATTTCCAACGCTTTGGCCTAGGTTGAAATCTTATGTTGTGACAGCGTCGTCCTCAACTGTGGTGTTAAAGATGCCACAAACCACGCACGGTGTTGCGCATCCATCAATGTCATATTAGCCTCATGGATCATACTCTTCAGCCTCTGATCCAGATCCCAGTGGGTCTCGCCTAGAAGCATCACGATCTCTTTAAATCCGATGATTGACTATGTCTCTGATTTCGGCCAGCTAAATTCTATGTTCAACACATTCTGGATCTCCGTTATTCCTACATTTGGGTGATCATTAGAGTGCTTGATATACCCTATTACCGTGCAATCCTGCAGCACGCTCACTATTGTGGCCTTCTTAATGTTTTCATATGTGACCCCTTATGCTTCCCACACTGCTCTTACCACGAACCAGAACTGGTTTGAATCCTCATTCCCTACTCCTCTGAATACAGGTAGTTTGATCGCGCTCACCATGCTAAACCGTGGGGGTGGTGGAGATGGGGTGGGTGAAGTAGGTGAAGTAGGTGAAGCGGGTGATGGTGTAAGTGGAGGTGATAACTCTGGAATGAATTTCCTTATCAAACTTACTGCACTTCTCAGAGAAACTCAAGCGCGCTCTTCCTCGCTCTCTCGCGAAAGTGAAATTAAAGGGTTATTTCCACGGGAACAAGGAATAATATAAACCCCCTATATTGGTGAGACTAGAAGCTCCATTAATTAAAGGATTAGTGAGCACATAGCTGACCTTAAACATAGGAGAACCAAGTCTTCCACTTTAGAAAAGCATATGGAGAAAACCAAACATCATGTTTGTATCAAGGAGGCCAGTGTCATTCTAGAGTTTCGCAGTTCCATCACCATAAATTTAGGGAAGCCCTTGAGATTGAAAAAAGACCGAGCAATCTCAATAGAGAAGACGGCTGGAAGATCAGTAGCTTCTGGGTCCCAGTGCTCACTTCCTAGTCGTTCTCCACTTCCTCCCCTCCCTCTTTTTATAGATTGTTCTAATTTTCTTATTAGTTAGTTTCCCCTTGTTATCCTTTCTCTCTTTTGCCTTTGTTTTTTGATGGGTTGATTATATAAATATTTTAATAGCATACTAATAATTCAACTTAATTAATATAAGAAAAATAATTTCTTTAATATTGAAATCGTTATATGAGCATATGTTTTATTAGTTTATTATTAAAATAATTAAACAATTTAACAATTAAATATATTTAAAAATTTAAAATATTAAAATTATTCTTACTATTTAATACTTATATATATATGTATATGTATATGTATATGTATATGTATATGTATATGTATATGTATATATATATACATATACATTACATATACATATACATTACATATACATATCCATTACATATACATATACATATACATTATACATATACATTTACATATACATATACATATACATATACATATACATAATATATATATATATATATATATATATATATTATATATATATATATATATAATAGTTAATACCTTTACGTAAATCATAAGTCCCATTTACTTTTAATTTAATAATAGTATAACTAACTATTAATTTAATAATTATTTAACTCCATAACTTTAAATTAATTTAAAATATAGTTTTGCCCCCCTTTTCCCTAGGTCCAGTCCAACTAGTCTTTTCCTAGTCTAATATAGCCATTAGTTAGTCAATATAGTCATTGCCTAGACAAAATTATAGCCATTTGAGGTTCTGCTCTTACTATTTCACATGCAGTCTAGATCTGATTCTTCAACTTGTCCTGACGATGAACCACACTAGTTGGTTCGAAACACGTCGACAAATGAAATATCATGTGATTTACACTGAAAAATCTCTCATAATATGCAATCTCTTAAAACATAGTTTTTCACACATAAAAAACTTTCGCAAAAGAGCAAACTAAATTGAAGACCTAATTTGGACGGAAGAAGAAAGAAAGACAGTCAACAAGGCAAGGCCAATTGATCTATCTTTTGATGGATTGACCATTCACTAGATGAGACTTTACCCTAATTTGCAAAACAAGATAATCACAAGAAGATAGTTTCACAGCACTCAATGAGACTGACAGACACTCAAATAAGGTACAAACAAGTGTAACTTAACAGGAAAAACCAAAAACTTTGGAATTTATGAGGATAAAACTAAAATTTTCAAAAATTCCAGGTATGTGCACAGGTCCTAGAGAAACCTAGTGTGCATACAATATGTTGCAAAAATACAAGTGCACAAAAGTGTGCACTGTGCCTAAAGCCTAAGTGTGCATAGTGGGAGATTTTAGAAAATCTAAAAAAAAGTCAAATCAAACCCCAAATCCAAATTTTTACATTTTCATACACTCAAGGAAGTCTTGTACATAATGTTCAAAAGGTCAAACAATGAAAACAATGCAAAGTGATATGATTCCCCAGTGGAGTTGCCAATTTGTTACGTGGACTTATCACTCTTGTGGACAAGAGTGATCTCCCTATACCTCAAAGAAATATAGTAAAAAAACAAACAGGAACTGCTACCTTTCTCTATACTATGATTTTCTGAAACAAATAGTATGATAGAAGCCACTTATCATTTAAATAGAAATGCCTGACGAAGTCATGTTCATAGCTTTCGATGATCTTCTTCTCCTCGATGCTTTAGAGATCTTCCCATTTTTTCCCACAACTTCTTTGAGATTTCTTGAACGAGATCTACATAGACAAAATCATACACAAGATCAAAGCATCCATCATATAGCATAAGAGATAAATGAACTAATTAACCCAATAGTATACCAAAATGGATCAATATGCAATCAGATTCTATGTAGGTGATCAAGGAATATTACAAATTATAACAACAAAAGCATAATTGAGAAGTAACAGTTGCTGTTATATTAATAAAATGGAGAATATACTTACAACCTTGAAGCCTTGATGTTACAAGTCCCCTCCCAAAGTATCCAACCCTCACCTTGAATGAATAGGATTCCAACCTTATTCCAACAACATAACCCTACTTCCAATAGTCCTCCCTCAATCCCCAGGCTTGTGATAGCTTTATAGGCCAAGAGTTGGAATTTTTTGATCCATTCTCCAAGGGATAAGATCCACTAATGGTGGGATAGGGGTTCTATAAAGAAAGGGAGTTTCTCCATGATGGGAGGGATCAAGGTTGAATAGGCACCTATTCAAAGCTTGTTAGTTGGGATAGATACGACTAACAATGCTTGTAGACTTTACTTTTTATTTTTACATTCGTTAAGTCATGTGTGCAGGCCACAGTGTGAGAGAGAGCGCACTTATGTGCAGTTTCTAATGGAATTCTCTGTGTATGCACAGAGATTGACTAGGGAACTGCGCAACAAGATAAAAATAGAGTTTTTAACCATGGGATCCATTAATTTCACCTTCTTTGGGATAGTTTTGATTCTAACTTTGTAGGGGAATGCTTTGGGACACATTTATGGATAACGAAAGATCCAAACTGATGGTCATTTGCTTAATGCGAAAAAATGATGTGTCACAGCTAACAGTATCCCTCTTCCAAGAGACCAAAGTTGATGGGAGAGACCTCTCATCTAAACACATTAAAATATGGAATAAGAGCCTCCACCTTGAGGTTATTTTTCAAGGAGCTTTAGGGAATTTATGTACTTTGTGGGATCTTGATCAACTAAAATTGATTGATAGCAAGAGAACACAACATTGAATTGCTACTTCTTTTACCATTTTAGCTCTGAATCAAGTATGCATCATTGTTAACCTATATATTCCTATTAATTCTAAGGAGAAACAAGATTGTTGAAAATCATTAATGGATCTCACATATTCATCTTTCAGCACTAATTGCATCATTGATGGACACTTTAACGTGACCATGCATCATAAAGAAAATAGGGTAGGTTTGATGGTCAGGGATCCCCACCAAGAAGCTATGGAGAACCTTATTACTTCACTCCATATGATGGACATCAAACCTTTAAGATGTGATTCACCTAGAACAATAAACGATCTGGTCCAGGATATATTGTCGCTAATATGGATAGAGTTTTTTGGTGTAGATTTTTTTTTAATGTGAAGGGTTTTCCATTATTTCTCAACAATAAATAGGCCTTCGAACCTCATTGTAACACAATTCAGAACAGTTCAGAGGCATGTAGCCGCTACATCTCTTCTCAGAGATAAGCTACCATCACCCTAGCTAGTTTATTTCTATTTATAAGCATATTTCAGTATTTTACAGTAATGAACTGAAGTATTATTTCCGTTGCATATCTCTCTTTATGGTTATCTCTGTATTTTATTTCGTTCCTGTTTAAATCCAGATCAAATGACTAAAATTAACCATTAATATAAATTAATTGAGTGTTATTAAAATTAAACTAGGGATATAATGAATTATAAGGATTAATATTAAATAAAATAATAGTAATAACTATTATTATATCTTTATTATAATAATAATAATACAATAACATAAATATTCTAGTTATTAATGGTTAATTAATATAAATTCATTAGTAAAGTTATCTAATATGATCATAAATTAATTAATTATCATATACTAGATGATTTTAACCCAATTAGACAGTCATGAAAAGGACCATCTCCTAAACGAAAGGAAAGATAGAGAGGGAGATTTCCAAAAAGGACCAAATACCATAAATTGGAAAGAAGTTTCACTATGGGATAAAAAGAGCAAGTCAGTAGCAGAGGGAGGGGAAGAAACAACTAGGAAGAGAGGGCAGGTATCCAACAACTATTTATCTTCCAACCGTCATCTCTATTGAGATTTCTCAGTCTCTTTTCAATCTCAATTGCTTCTCTAAATTTGTGGTGATGGAACTATGCAACCTTAGCAATAACTTGGGCCTCCTCAATACAAACATGATGTTTAGTATTTTCCACATGTTACGCTAATGCAGAAGACTTGGTTCTTCCATGCTTTAGGTTAGTTGTGTGTTCATTAATCCTTTGATTAATAGAATGACCAGTCTACCCAATGTAGGGGGTCCCACAAAAACAAGGAATAATATAGACACCTTTCATGTCCCTAGGGTTGACAGGATCCTTCACAGATCGGAGGGAATTACGAATGGTGTTAAGGGGTCTAAAGGTCGATGGAATATATGTTTCTTAATAATCCTAGCAATCCTATCAGTGATTGCTTGGATAAAAGGTTGATGGACCCCTGAGACCCGATCTTTAGGTTCTTTTTTAATTATCGAATTTTTGTAGGCTTTTAGGAAATCCTTCTGACCCAATTGTCTACTATAACTATTCTCAACAAAGACATTAAGGAGAAGGGATTTCTCTTTTTCGAAGTTCTTTTCATCAGAGATGCTAAGGGAACAAGTAGCAAGGGTGTTGAGAATGCCCAGCTTTTGAGTAGGGAAATGATGGGAACTGGCATGCAGATATTGCTCTGTGTGATTTTTCTTCTGAAAAACCTTGTGGGAGAGGGAACCGTCATTATTTTTTGATAAGAATATCAAGGAAAAGGGCAATCATCTACCTCTTGTTCCATGGTGAACTTAATGGCGGAGAACTGATTGTTGAGATGCTTGAAGAATAGATCCAACTCTTTTTTTCCATGAGACCAGATGACATTAGTGTCATCCACAAATCTTTTCCATAGCTTGGGTAGGAGATGGGCTGAGGCCAAAGCCTTGGATTCGAAATCCTCCATGAAAATATTAGCGACAACAGGGGACAGTGCTGAGCCCATGGCAACACCACAGGTCTTCTTGAAGAACTCACCCTCGAAACTGAAAAAAGTGGAAGTGAGACAAATCTCAACTAACTGAGCGGTATCCGGATCCGTTAGATGGTTGATCACCTCCATGGCCTCCTTTATAGGGATGCAAGTGTAAAGGGAGACCACATCAAAACTCATAAGAATGTCCTCCGAGTCAAGCTTTATGCTCTTGAGCTCTTGAACAA
This sequence comes from Pinus taeda, assembly GCA_000404065.3. Classification (NCBI taxonomy): domain Eukaryota; kingdom Viridiplantae; phylum Streptophyta; class Pinopsida; order Pinales; family Pinaceae; genus Pinus; species Pinus taeda. The sequence continues at coordinate 16,466 of APFE030481635.1, read as the reverse complement.
AGGAAGTAGAGTCTTTGACAAAAGAATCTGTACAACCAACTAAGCATTTAAGCTTTAAAGCGAGATATTTAGCCAAAAGGTAGGTTGGCCCACCAATGGTGTTGAAGATGGGCATTAGGGGAGCCCCCTCAACCCCAAGGACATGAAAGGTGTCTATATTATTCCTTGTTCTTGTGGGACCCCCTACATTGGGGAGACTGGTCGTTCTATTACTCAAAAGATTAATGAACATGTAGCTGACCTAAATCATGGAAGAACCAAGTCTTCTGCATTAGTGGAACATGCAGAAAAGACTAAACATCATGTTTGTATTGAGGAAGCCCAAGTTATTGCTAAGGTTGCGCAGTTCCATCACCGCAAATTTAGAGAAGTAATTGAGAATGAAAAGAGACCGAGCAATCTCAATAGAGATGACGGTTGGAGGATAAGTAGTTGCTAGATCCCTACCCTCTCTTCCTAGTTGTTTCTTCCCCTCCCTCTGCTATTGACTTACTCTTTTTATCCCATAGTGAAACTTCTTTATGATTTATGGTATTTGGTCCTTTTTGGAAATCTCCCTCTCTCTCCCCCCTTTCATTCAGGAGATGGTCCTTTTCATGACTGTCTAGTTGGGTTAAAATCATCTAGTATATGTTAATTAATTAATTTTAAGTAATTAATTTATGGTCATATTAGATAGCTTTACTAATGAATTTATATTAATTAACCATTAGTAACTAGAATATTTATGTTATTGTAGTATTATTATAATAATAAAGATATAATAATAGTTATTACTATTATTTTAGTTAATATTAATCCTTATAATTCATTATATCCCTAGATTAATTTTAATAATACAAAATTAATTTATATTAATGGTTAATTTTTAGTCATTAGATATTTATGTATTGTAATATTATCATAATAATAATAATAATAACAATAATAATAATAATAATAATAATAATAGTTATTACTCTTACTTTAGTTATTTTTAAATCCTTATTATTCATTATATCCCTAGATTAATTTATTAAAAATAAATGAAAAATAAAATATTTTAAAATCCTGAACATTTTAATAAATATTTAATTATATTATTAAATAATTCAATTGGTCAAAACTAGTCTTTTTCTGGGTCCATTATAGCCGTTTGTCCATCCTAATCAAATATAGTCGTTTTCCAATCAAACCTAGCTGTTGGAGTATCTGCTTTCTCTATTTAACATGTAGCCATGATCTGATTCTTCAACATGTCCTGACGATGAACCACACTCGTTGGTTCGAAACGTGTCGACAAATGTATCTTCATGTGATTTACGCCGAAAAATTCTTTTCATAAACGATATGAATCACAAAAGCCTCAATTCAACAATTAAATCCTTTATCCTTACTGTGTTATTATTATAGATCTGACTTAGTTTTGTGGGCCCAGTACTCTTATCAATCATTCAATCATTCATAACAAGTGAACGCAATTACAAACTGTAAAGAGATGCATAAGACTATAATAGAAACATATACACACATATCTACAAGCAGATGCACAATATTTCAGAATCAACTTATCTTTTATTAACTTCTATTCTGTTACAATCCCAACTCCACCCTGCACACTCAGCTGCAGGGGTCCGCGCACTCAGCTGCGGACTTTACCAGGCCTCTGCACACACAGCTGCAGAGGCTCTCCTTACTACTACAACCCAAGAGTCGGACTTACAGACTCAGAATGAAATCCTTATTCAAAACCCCATAACCCTTCAAATCAAGACTAAAAACTGACCTCTACACTTAGAGCCTCACTCTATTTATACATTCCCATGGTCCGCAGACCATGGGTATGCCGACACATTCTATACTAAATTACAATATTTTAGGGCAGACAACCCTAGACTCTCACACACCACACCCACATTTCGCAGGGTCTTACATTACTTTTGACCAAAATTCGGGATACAAGCCCCAAAAACCCGCTATGGGGGGATCCACTTCCCAACAGGGCCCCAACACAATCATCATGACTTGTCCTGAGTCACTCAGCTGGTGTGGTGATCTTTGCTCGGAGTCCATCCAGCAACTTTTGTGCTTCACTGACGTCTGTCACACATTCCTCCACTGTCTAATGTATCAATTGTGTGCAACTCTTTGATGCATCGTTTTTAGTGGCACCCTCTTGACTTTGTGCATATGTATCCTACATCTGGGCCAGCTTCCCCTCAATCATGGTGGTGACCGTGAACGCTTCCTCAAGACAAGGCTGGATGCTTGCTTTAAGCCTTGCTTCCTTTTGGCGTGCGGCGTCCACCTATTCCTTCAAAGCCTGGGCCTCCCTCATCTTGGTCAATCATAAGTAAGGGCGACTATCTGTGTGGTCGCCCAGACATTGTCATAGGCCTGCTGCAACACCTGCACTTCTATCTCTAACTATTGTAGCATTGGGTCCTCCTGTAGTGAAGTAAGGGCGAAGATGGACTGATCCAACAATCCCGCATAATCCTCTACAGCATGCTCTATCACTTCCAACCCCAATTGAATGGTGCGGTGGCACTACTCTCTGATTTCTTCGGGTGTAGAGAGTTACACCTTTAGTTGCAGCTCCACGATCAGCAAGTTCAACTCCAACTGAACCTTCGCGGCCTCCTCGTGGGTCTTGCAGGCTCCAGTTTCTAGTTGGTGAATCTTTTCTGTGGTGGGGAGTGTCATCAACACGGCTAACTCTGGTACACTGCTACAAGCCTCCTCCACGTCCTGTTCTAATCCCTGGTTTTTTGCGACCAGGTTGTCGCGTTGCAATCTGAGCTGTTCTAAATTTAACTTCTACTCGCTCAAGACTTGGAGGGTGCAACCCTCCCTAGCGCAAAGCTCAGCAATTACCCCATCCTGCAGCTGGTATAGGGTTTCTCTGGGAAGGACGACCAAATTAAACCCCCAGCTCCTCATGTCATCTACGGCTTCTGCTAGGACTGCGCCTTCTGGTAACACCAAAGTGTTCATTTTATGGACACACAACATCTACTCAGCTTTGGATGTACCTTCCGCAAGGTACGGTGTCATCACTCCTAGGGGTCGCACCTGTAATGCCTGCAACTACGCTCTGAGCGCCCCCAACACAGTTGTCTGCTCCATCATTAATTCTTCAAGAGCATCCTTAGTGACATCACGAACTGGTTTGCCACTATCAAGAAGGGCTCCCTTAGAGGTCTACATTGTATTTGTCTTCTTTCGTGTAGTTGGCTTCTCCTAGACGCGCAACCTCTTGAGTTGGGTCGATTTTGTTGTGCGTTCCTCTGTCTCAGCCTCCCCCTAGATGTCCTAATCCATGGACATTTCCTGACCTTGCTCGGTCTCCTCGGTGGGTGTGGTTGTGGCTTCTGCAGTTTGTGCTATCATTGTTGCCTCAGCCGCCTTCCACTTCGTGGCTACTTCCTATTCTTGGTGCATTCTCTCCACCAAATTTGCGATGCGCAGCTTGGTCTCCCTCTTTCGCTGCTATGCTGCGATCTTTTCCAATCCTGCCAAGTCTGGGGTGCACCACTCTGGAGACCATGACACCATCATGTTGAATATTGCATCATCTGTTGCAACGAATGACAGCTTTACCCATTCTCGGGCTGGATTCTTGCGCGCCCAGATATACAGGTTATGCATATCTGCGTTGAATTATGTCATGCTTTGCAAACTGTTATATACTGTCGAGGACAAGCGTGGCCTGCAGTTGATCCATGTTCATAAGCTCGCCTCTACGAATGCCCAAAACACTTTTATCTCACGAATCCTCGTCGCATCTTTCATTGCCTAGAGTAAGGTGTACCTCAGGGCCTTGAGTAGGTTCCTCTCAATGGTGGGAAACTGGCTGTCCTCGGGCAGATCCCCGGCAACCAACAAGATGGATAAGAGAAACCATGCATAGTGGAAAGTCTTACCCTACTCCTAGGCCTCCCTACAATTTGTCAAAAACTCATCGCAGAGAAACTATGCCCAGTTGAATTGGACCCCCTCTACGCACTGCTCTGCCAACGCGATTACAGATGCTAGAAACTCGTCTGCATGGCATTTCCTCATTAGCTTGCCAACCAGCAGCTAGGTGGCTATGCACACCCCTTTGTCCTTAATTCTTTCTATTACATACCCTTTCTTCCTCTTCTCAAACTTATATTTGGCCTTCATAAATTCTGTGAGGGCCAAGTTGCTGCTCTTTCCTACTATGGTTGTGGGATTATTTCTTTTGATGGGCAACCGAGAAATCTAGTGAATTAAATCAGTTGTGATGGGAAACGGCTCCTCCATCCAGAGATACTGATCATGTACTAGACACCAGAGTTGTCGGATGACAAAAATTGTGATGGGCACATAGTGGTAGTGGGGTATCCACCGCAGATGTAGTAACCTAGCCTTCTCCACACCGCGTAACCATTTCTACTACAATAATTAATCTACGGCCAACTATGGGAACTTCTTGCTATCCATGAGGTCCCAATCTTCAAACTTTATATTAGGTACTCATCCCAGCGGCAGACCTTCAAATCTTATTTCATCCGAAAGAAGCGGGGTCTAGAGCGCACTCTTCATGGCCTCTAGGTCCTTCAGTATCTTGGTTGCCCCTTTCCATGGGGGTACGTAGGGGGGTAAATTTATCACTGAAGGTACTTGCGAAACATTCTCTGCCTCATTGTCTTGTGCTTCAATTTGGGTGATCAAGGCTTGCAAATCTTCCTCCTCCTCCTTTGTTTCGACAGTGACAGCTTTGCCCTTCTCTTCCATTGATAACTTACTAAATCGTGGGTTCCATGGTGGTATATACCTAGGGTGGGTAATATGGGGTACAAAGGGAGGTACCCAAGGTAATAATGTAATAATGGGACGGGCCATAGTAATTAATAAGGTGGTTAACCCATATCATGTAAGGGACCACAAGTAGTTAGTAATAATGTAATGGGCCCATGGTATTAGTGGATGGTATGAGGGAACCATGGTAATGATCCATGGTATTGCTTGTATGAGGCCTATATAGAAGCTAGAGACTCCACATGGAGGATGTCAAGAAGGAATGTCAAGAAATATAGTCAAGAAATATAGTCAAGGAATATAGTCAAGGAATTATTGTATGAACAGTCATATGGCTTGTGGAGTGTTCTCCTTCCTTAAGGAGTGAATGTATGGTGTTGCCCTACCTTAAGGGTTGATCAATAAAGAATCATTTCATATTATTTCTGGGTTTATTTGCATTTTCTTATATTTTCATATCAGATCTATAATATTTCCGGATTAGATCTATAACAAGTGGTATCGGAGCTATAACACATGGTGATACCCAGACTAGCCCCATTGTCTGCTTGTCTTTTCGTGGTCGCAGCGTGCATGGGGAATTTGGAACCTCTGGTGTAGCTGTTGCTTCTCCAAGCTCCTCCTGGGTCACATGGGGCTCTAGGGTAACTTCTGTGAATCGCACTCTGGTTCTCGCAGCCATCATCATTGTTATACTGGAACCGTACGATTGTGTATTCATGGGTGGTCAGGTAGCTTGGTGCTCAATGCTCTAAACTAGCTCAAATATTAAACAACCAAGTGTTGCCTCGAGGCTACCCCAAGGGATTTTCTAGTAACCTTTGAATTTGAATTCAACCATTCCCTCCACTTCTGAGTCATTAATACTTTCTCGGCGACAGATCGTCCCGAATCTAGCTCTTAATTCCTGTCTTAATGGCATGTTGCCCACTCCTTTCTGCCTTAAATTGGACCTCTTGTCATGAACAATGACATCAATGGTCACCTCCCAGCCTACCCGCGTAGCAGCACAGCCCATTACGCCTGACCGTGACCCCTGTGACATATTGACCCTGCGTAGAACCTCCTTTCCGTGCAGCTATCCTATAGACTCATTTATAGTCTCGCACCCTCTTTCAACTGCTTGAAGTGCTGAGACTGTGCTTCCTGTAGATAGTCAGGTGGTCATAGCCCCAGTGTGAGGCGTCCATTTCCCTACTATCTTGGGCTACAGGAACCCTTCAAATACCCTTGCATCTGTTAGTGCGAAGCGTTCTTCTTTGTATGGTACGCTCCCTTGTTTAGTAAGGTGCAGTCGCAGCCATGGTAGCAGGGTTGCGACTCCACCTAATGCAGTAGTAGATTGGGCCCCATCATGCTTAGTTTCTCACAGCTCGCTTGTGTGACTTCAGTTTCCAATTCGCTGATTTCTTTGTCCAATGTCACTCTTTTCTTCCTTAGTCATGCCTAATCTTCATCAAGTTCATGAAGTTTCAAGCTCCCTCACTGAATGGCTTCCTATAACTGCCTAATTCTTTTACCCAGGTCCTTGTGTCCAGCCCCAACTGTGGGAGCTGTGGTTTGGGGATTCTTTTCTTCTGTCCTGGTTTCATCCCTTCTTGTTAGTGTTGGGGTCATTTACGTGCTCCGGTTTTTGCTTATGGTCCTATAGGCCCATCGAACCACTGGTACAAGCAAGTCCTAGTCAGTTTGTCTCGCTTGGTGAACTCTGTTCATGACTCTGTATCCCCCATAGAAATACCTATTATATTCTACTGTCACCAAATCTATATTGCCAATTAAGTAGGTCTAACTCCTTCTACACCAGACGTCCCACCAGAAACTCAGTTAGTTTGGAACCTCAAACACCATCATTCATGAAAATGTGCGGCGTGTTTTGGATACGTTTTTGTGATTGGGCTTCGACTAACAGGAGAGGAATTGGAAGCTTGCTTGATGTTAGGAAAGCAAGGACCCGGAGGGGCTTGCGCTTCCTAGTGCAGGACCCGACAAGGGGCTCGACTGATAAGGAAGAGGAATTCTTTACTTGGTTCCGCCACCGGCAAGGACCGGTAGGGGCTTGCTAGTTTTTTGTCTGCTCCGTTGTGGAGTATTTGTGGAGTGTGTCGCCTTCCCTGCTGCGAGGTCGGGTCCTGATTTTCAATCCCTAGTCCGAGACGTGCTTGCACAGCACATGTCTACACCCATTGACACATGTGGGTGCGCAGACTGCTTCATCCTGGCTACCCGACTCACATTTGTTGTTGAGGACTCCCAAACCGTAAGTACATTCATCTTCTATATTCATGCCAATTCCCCATAGTCCCCTGATGTGGATTCCACCATCGTGCAGGTGTCGCACGCAACGTCCATTCTAGCACACCGTACCACTCTTGTTCCAGTACTATACTTTCAAATTTGTCTAAGAATTCATCCACTCCTGTTACCCCATCATAGGTTGGCAGTTCCCTTGCTTCGGTCATAAGGCACCGTAGTGATCTAATCAACATGTTGCAATTCAGCGTTGTCACTTTGTGCAATCGGTTCTACCAGTGTTCTATTTCTTCATCTGAGTCTAAACTACAGGAACTGTCGCGCTCCAATGAGATTCTCCCATCTACTATTGGGTTCACCTAATCCTGGTCTTGCGTCATTATCTGGTAAATGTAACCTAGCTCATTATCGTTGTCATCGTCACGCATAGGTTCAGCGCACTCCTTTGGCTGGATATAGTGAAACTGCTACATGGAGAGACTTTCTCTCGAATATCATCTTCTACTTTTTAGGTTGATGACTCCATTCATATCAGTGGCCCAGTCTATTCCTAGCAATGTAGGGTAAGGGTTGCTATCATCCACAATCTCTATTACCTCAAACTCCGTCCGCGTGCTCGCGCCTTCGATATCCACTGTTACCCCTTGTAACCTCCCCATGCACAAAATCTTTTGTTGGTTCGTCATCCATAATTGAATAGGGGACCACTATAACGTGGGTGTACCCATGCATTCCCATGTCTACTTTGGTAACACATTCATGTCCAAACCCAAGTCTAAGATTACCTGATCCATTTCATATTCACCAATCTATGCCATCAATCTCATTCCCTCCCGGTGCACAATGCATGCTTTCCTAGCTTCCGGACTACATGTGGTTCACCTAGCCTTGCACACCTAGTGTTACACTAAAATTTGTCACCATGACTATTTACAGTTAGTATGGCTCCATCAATAGTCATACTATCCTCCTTGGCAAGCCTCATACCTCTGCTCTCCATGTCAAACTTCAAGAAAGAGAGAAAGTCTTTAAAAAAACATATTTATCTCTGGGTACGCAG
>APFE030481633.1:1755-15648 GCA_000404065.3 Pinus taeda | reverse complement strand
GGTTCATCCTTCAGCTCCTTCAGCTCCTTCAGCTCCTTCACTTCCAAGATGGGTCCGCACTACTCGGGATGCAGCAGGTGATCTTGCCGGTGATCCTACAGATCAGCGACGAACACGTTCTCAGTTTGAAAGAGCCTCTTCTTTACTGGCTCAAGCTCCAGTAAATCATGATCCTGACACTTTTGCAGAAGCTTCAGGCCATCCACATTGGGAAGTAGCTATGAATTAAGAATATCATTCATTGTTGGCAAATGATACATGGGATCTTGTTCCTCTACCAAAGGGACGCAAACTTGTTAGATGTAAATGGGTTTACAGAACCAAGTATGGACCAGATGGGAAAGTTGATAAACATAACGCTCGTCTTGTTGCTAAGGGATTTTCACAGGTTGAAGGCATTGACTACACTGAAACCTTCTCCCCTGTTGCCAAAATGAACTCTATCCGCCTTGTTCTTTCCCTTGCTGCCTCTTTAAAATGGGAAGTCCATCAGATGGATGTTAAATCTGCCTTCTTGCATGGGGACTTGCATGAAGAAATCTATATGGAACAACCCATTGGCTTCATTCAAACAGACTCCAGCCTTGTATGTCGACTTAAGAAATCTCTTTATGGTCTCAAGCAAGCTCCTCGGGCTTGGTATGCCAAAATGGATAGCTTTCTTTTAGAATCTGGCTTTTCTAGGTGTTATTCTGACAATACTGTCTACACCAAGAACGTGGGCAAGTCTCTTATCATCCTTGTTCTTTATGTTGATGATCTTATTCTTACTGGTAGTGATTCCAACCTTATAAACCATGTGAAGTCCAGCCTTAAACAGAAATTTGAAATGACAGACTTAGGACACTTACACTATTTTCTCGGTCTTCAAGTCTTGCAATCCAAGGAGGGTATTTCCCTTTCCCAGTCCAAGTATGCTTGTGATATTCTTCGTCATTTTCACATGGAAGATTGTAAGCCAGCTCCTTCTCCCTTTCAGTCTGGAGTCAAACTTTCAGTCTCTTGTACTTCTCCTGAAGTTGATGCTACCTTATACCGTCAACTTGTAGGAAAACTCTTGTACTTAACCCATACTCGTCCTGACCTTTCCTTTGTTGTTGCCCTTGTTGCTCGTTTTATGCAAAACCCCCGTGAAAGTCATTGGAAAGCAGCTAAAAGAATACTTCGTTATGTTCGAGGTACAGTACAGTTTGGGATTCATTACAGTGCCAAAGCAGCTTCTCTATTAGTTGGTTTCACTGATTCTGATTGGGCTGGTGACCCTGATGATCGGAAGTCTACTGCCGGTTATGTCTTCACTCTTGGTTCAGGACCTATTACATGGGCTTGTAAGAAACAGGCTGCCATTTCTCTTTCGTCAGCAGAAGCAGAGTATCGTGGTGCCGTGGAAGCTAGTAAGGAAGCCTTGTGGCTTCGTCAGATCCTATCAGAATTTGGCTTTGAGTAGCAGCATCCAACCACACTTTGGTGTGATAATCAAAGTGCCATTCAGCTTTGGCAAAGATCAGTTTCAGCATCGCGCAAGCAAAACAAATTGAACTACACATGCACTTCCATCAGAAAGCTCATTCATGACCATGTTCTTGAAGTGCAATATTGTTCCACAGATGATCAGGTTGCCGACATCTTCACAAAGGCTCTCACAGAGGCGAAGTTCACTAAACTTCGATATATGCTTGGAGTTCAGGAAGTTGTCACTAAGGGGGGATAGGCTCTAGTGCCTCCTTCCTTCTCCTATTGTGTCATATTTTGTAAATCCTTCAATCCTATCCCAAGTTGTTCTTAAGGGGGGATGTTAGGATATTCCGACACATAGGAAATAGTTAAGTTCAACTTGGTCTAGTAAAGAGTTAGGTATAGAGTTAGGTAAAGTGTGTTTCTTTACCGTTGTACATTTTGTAACTTACAATCCGACGGTCACGATATGTAGTGATCCGACGGTTCATTCTCTCCTCGGTATTACCGACACTTGATCCGTGGCTTGACACCCGATTGGTCCATGAATTCTATTTAAAGCGCATGGAGGGTCATTTGTAGGTTCACAGTGCATGAGAGAAGCTTATGTAAATTTTCATTCTTTTATTAATAAATGCCTGTAGTAGCCACGTTGGCGCAGGCCGTGGACTGTTTCCCTCTCTGAGGGTTTTAACCACGTCAAAATACTGGTGTATTGATCTGTGATCTGTTTGTGAGCGGTGTCCTTTTGGTGTTCTGTCTGAGGAACTTACCCTGTAAATTCCTACAGCAATGACATGACAAGCCAGGAAGGAAAGTGATCGATGGTCGATGCCCTACCAAGAAGAAGTTCAAACAAAGACTTCATGACATCAAAAGAAAGAAGGAGATCAAGCAGCTGAAGGACCTACGAAGAAGAAAGTTGTTGATGAATGAACAAGTCCCTAACTAAGAGGGAGTTCTAACAAGTTCCCAATTACAAAGGAGCTTGATCAAGTTTCTGGTCAAAGGAAACTTGAGCATGTCTTCCTCAATTAAATGGAAGAGATAGACACAACATTCTTGTCTTCACTTGGGAAAAAAAAATGGAAGGATCGGGTAATCATCTGGCATCCGATAATCTTTGAGGATGTGTAGGGCATCCAAGATAAGAGTAGGCAATAGGGTTGATATTCTTTGAGGGTTGGGAACCCAAGACAAGAATAGTCCTAGAAGGTCATACTCAGTGAACACCCGAGTGGGTATGTACCTTGAGAGACAATGATTAAGGTGTCTATAAGTCATTGGTCTCACCAACATTGTGCTCTGATCTTATGAGAGATAGAGTTGTTAGTCAAGGCCTTGCTACAAACAATGTTGGTTACTATGATGTTATAACAGATGGGTTGCCAATCCGGTTTCTCTTATGTGAATTCTTCAAGATTGAAAAATAGCCAAACACCTTGTAATGATCTATGAATACCTCCCTAGTTAAGATGGAGTGTTGAACAAAGTGTAACTAGGTTCAGTCTTCATAAATGTAATTTTGATATTTGTATTTATACAAGAAAATAAATAATATTTTTGTTATATTTATCAATGAGTTCCTTGCTCATTAAAATAGGTCTAGCACATGTCAAAATGTTATAGGTAAGTCAAAGAGTCAAAAGAAAATGTTGAAGACCCTTAAGGGCGTGTTACACCATGTGTATTTATGTATTAGAGTCAAAGATATCCCTCCAAGCAAAGTCACAAGTCCTCTCCATGCAACGACATCACCAAAGAAGCAAAAACGAAGTGGAAAAGTCAAGTCAGCCTAAAGGAGGGACAGTCCTCTATATATAGAGGTTGTCCACTCCTCAAACGACAAGCAACAACTACCTCTAAAATCAGCAAAGAAGGTAGCCAAGAAAAGGGTGAGAGAAGTCAAGCATAAGGAGCCTCTAGTGCAGCGAAGAAGAAGGAGACTAAACCGACGTTTAGAGGGTTGATTTAAGGGTGAATTACAGTCACATCATATATTTCTCTTTGTTTGGGCTAGAAACTTAGGCCTATAAGGCATCCTACTCAAGTGAAGAAGAGGCTCTCCCAAGCGAAGGTAAAAGGAGTCAAATACACGAGGAAACCTCCCACGCGTGCAAGAAACTAGGGTTGAAGTGTTGTCATATCAAGTCTGCAACTACACATCAAAAAGGTACTCGGTTGGTCAAGAGAAGGAAGGCATCTCCATAAGTGAAGGACCTCACTAAGGATCAAAGATAAAGTATCTCTTCTAGAGCACACATAACAAGGTCCATCACCAGTTGCTAGAAGAAGAAGGACGAAGTGTCGAAATAAGGAAGGACTTGACTTGTGCTTGGAGGATATTCTTGTCAAGGGTCTAAGGTTTGGCATTGATCAATAGAAGCTTCAATAAGAGAAATTTACGAAAGGGTTTTCCTCTCTAAGAGAGAGAGGTTTTGCCCCAGTAGAGAGCCAATATCTTGTGTTCTTGTTTCTTATGTTTTGGTAGCAGTTTGATGAAGTAAACACACATACACTAATCATACGAGAAGAAAATCAAGCTAACAAGAAAATTGAAAAAGTGCTTCACAAATTGTTATCAAGTTTAGAAGAATCCTATTATATCTAATTTCCCTAGATTCTTCAACAGGACTTTGCACAAACACAACTCCAGAAATCATCCGTAGAGCCCTCAAAACATTGGAAGATATAGAGACAACCAAATTGACCAAGGTAGCTCTAAAGAGCCAAATGGTAGGGGGTGGAGTGATGGGGATTGGGACGTGACCGTGAGAGTGGTATTTATTCTTTTTCAGCATCAATTTCTACAACCAACCCCATAGCTAATTCATCATTTTTTGTTCCTAGAACCACACTTGGTGCACAACCATCTATTAGGTCAGATGGTTGAGCTCTTAAAAAAGCAGAGAAGAAAGAAGTTGACAAGTTGTTGGAAAAGTGTCTTCTTTGGAATGATATTCCTTTCAACATTGCCAGGAACAATCCATTTCTCCAGCGCACGATTGATGTTATTTATATTGTTGGCTCGAGGTACAAAGCCCCTTCCTATGATGACTTTAGAGGGCGTATTCTTCAGAATGAAAAGGTCGAATGCACTAAGAGATTGGAGGAGTTTAGGGGCTCATGGGCACAGACAGAATGCACTGTGATGTCAAATGGTTGGACCAATCAAAAAGGTAGAACTCTCATTAACTTCTTGGTTAATGGTCCCAAGGGGACAATGTTTATGAAATATGTCGATGCATCTGCACATATCAAAGATGCATGGTTATTATGTGATTTTTTGGAACTTGGACGTGTTCATTCAAAAGGTGGGTCCACAACATGTTGTCCAGGTCATAACGAGCAATGTTGCAAATTATGTTGTTGCTAACAAGATGCTTATGGAGAGCATCCTAGCATATTTTGAACACCTTGTGTTGCACACTGCATTGACTTGATGTTGGAGTACATAGAAAAATTCCTTTTGTCAAGAATATTGTTGAATCATCAAAAAACATCACAAAATTTATATATAATCATGCATTCATGCTTCATTTGATGAGAGCATTCACCAACAACAAGGAGTTGGTGTGCCCTACTATTATACGATTTGCCACTAGCTTCATATATCTTCAATCCCTCTTGAATTCTATGTGGGATGTGAAGAGAATGTTTCTTTCAGACAAGTAGCACGCTTTGTCATTTAGCTTCAAACCAAAGGGAGAGGCCATATGCAAGTTAGTTTCATACCAGGAGAGATTTTGGGCGACTCAGTGCAGGAGGTGTGTAGTATTACTGAACCTTTGGTAAAGGTTTTTCAATTAGTTGATGGAGACAAGCCCACAATGGACTACTTGTATGAGGCCATGGCTAGGGCCAAAGAATCCATTCACAGTTATTATGATGATAAGGGGGATGAGGGGTTTGAGGAACAGCAACTGACATGGGTAGTGATTGATAAACGATGGAACATTACACTCCATCGTCCCATTCATGTTGCATGGATCTACCTGAACCCCACATTTTCTTACTCCTGTGGTTTCTTATTTGATGCTGAGATCATGGATGGATTTTTCACATGTTCAAAAGATGGTGTCATCTCCAACAGAACATGCAGAAATCTCCAAAGAAATGGATATATACAGTATGGCAGGTGGCACCTTTAGCTTTGACATGGCTATCCATGATAGGAAAACCAAAATGCCAAGTAAGTTTTAGTTTATTTCAATTTTCAAATTTCATTATCTCTTAATAACTTGCTTGAACTTTCAAATTTCAATTTTTCTCTTATGTTTATCTTATTTGTTGTAGATGCATGGTGGAAAAGCTCTGGTAACAGAGTACCCAATCTCCAAAGGCTTGCCATTCGAGTGTTCATCCAAACATGTAGCTCCTCTGGATGCGAGCACAACTAGAGTGTATTTGAAAAAATACACACCAAGAAGTGCAACAGTTTAAAAAATCTCCAATTAATTTTTTGAATTCATTAAATAATAAACAATATAATTTTTCATTTTTATTTTTTTATAATTATTAATTTATTATTTATAATTTATGACCCTTGTACAAGTTGGAGTCCCAGCGCCTTAACGACGTGGTCTACGTCTACTACAACCTTCGATAGTGGGTGAGGCAACTTGAGAGGACACCTGACGTGGAGGCCATCTCATTGGATGGGATTGACACCACTTCTACATGGAGGGTTGAGGCTAAGAAACCTATCATGGAATTGGCCCCTGATTGGTCAAAGGAGGTAATGGAGGGGATAGCAACCGCAGAGGAGGAGGAAGAGCAATAGGAGGAGGTGACACCACCTACCATGGTCACTAGTAGAGGACATGGTCTACCTCTTACAGCTCCTAGTTATTCAACTTCTAGAGCACAACAGAGTCCACTGCCAACCCTAGGGCCTTCTTCATCCAGAGGGAAAGTTGTTATATTTTCTTGCAAGAGGGGCAAAGGAAATCAGTAGTACTAGTTACTTGGGACTGGAAGTCTAGCAGGAACCAAAGGAAATCTTCCTGGGACAAGGAAAGTATGTGATCGAGCTATTGAAAAGGTTTGATATGATGGAATGCAAACCCATGAAAACTCTGGTGATCACAAACTTGAAAATGTTAAGGAATTCTGAATCCAATCCAGTGGATCCTACTAAGTATAGACAACTGATTGGCTCCCTGATATATTTGGTGAATACTCGGCCAGACATTTGTTTTGCAGTAAATGTTCTTAGTCAATTTCAAATAGAGCCGAGACATGATCATTGGATAGTTGCCAAGCATATACTGAGATATCTACAGGGAACTATCCATTACTACCTAAAGTATGAAAAAGGAAAAGATGTTCAACTTGAAGGATTTACTGATTCCAATTGGGGAGGCAGCGAGAAGGATGGAAGAAGCACTACAAGAGGATGTTTTAGCTTGGGATCCTCCATGGTCTCTTGGATGAGTGGAAGCAAGAGACAGTGGCTTTGAGTAGTGCTGAGGCCGAGTACACTGCAGCCTGTGAAGTGAGCAGGGAAGCGGTCTGGTTAAGGAAGATGTTATCTGATCTGTTTGCAGGACCGTTGGATCCTACCATAATACATTGTGATAATACCAGTTGTATAAGACTGTCTGAAGACTCGATATTTCATGGAAAGACAAAGCACATAAACAACAAGTACCACTACATTCGAAAGATGGTACAAGACGATGTAATGAAGTTGGAGTGTATCCCCACCGATGATCAAACTGTTGATATTTTGACAAAATCTCTTCCCAATAAGAAGCTTGTGTATTTTAAAAACAAGCTTGGATTGGTTGGCATATCTTCCCTAGTTGAGAGGGAGAGATAGACACATCATTCTTGTCTTCTTTTGGAAGAAAGAATGGAGGATTGAGTAATCATTTGGCATCCGATACTCTTTGAGGATGTGGTAGGACATCCAAGATAAGAGTAGGCAAGAGGATCAATATTCTTTGAAGGTTGGGGACCCAAGATAAGAATAGTCCTAGAAGGTCATACTCGATGAACACCCGGGTGCATATGTACCTTGAGAGAATGATGAAGGTGTCTATAATCATTAGGCTCGCCAACATTGTGCTCTGATCTATTGAGAGATAGAGTTGTTCGTCAAGGCCTTGCTATGTGAAAATGTTGGTTATAATGATGCTATACAGATGGATTACTAGTCCGACTCTTCTCATGAGATCTCTTCAGTATTGAGAATAGCCATGTACCATTTATGAATACCTCCCTAGTTAAGAGGGAGCGTTGAAGAAAGTGTAACTAGGTTCGATCTTCATAAATATGAAATGTACTTTTGATTCTTGTATTTTGTAAAAGAAAGAAAAATTATTATTGTTATTATCGAGCTTGGGTTTCTTGCCCAAGAAATTTGTTTTATAGGTCAAGCACTAATTGAAAGTGCTTCTAGGATTGTCTTAGGTCAAGAAGTCAAATAGGGACATTGTCATAATATGAAGACCCCATCGGGCATCTTGTAAACTGTAAAACGAATTATTTTTGTATTTTACTGAGCCTTCCAAGACCAAGTTGGCCTGACAGCCTGTCAAGTCGACCTAGAAGCCGGAATTTGTACTCCTAGAAAACCTATATATAGAAGACAGTTCAACCTCATTTGGACACACTCATTCCTCTCTCTCATGCGAAGGAGGAAGCAGAAAAGGGCAAGCAAAGAAGGCAGAAGAAGGAGAAGAAGTGTTTTGAGTTGCTCTCTCTCTGTTGTTGAAGAATCTAGGGCACTTGAGTTATAATGAGATTCTTCTAGCAATGATAACAACTTGTGAAGTACTTTTACTTTTCTTGCTAACACAATCTTCTTCTTATTATTTTTAGTGTATGTTCTCTTACTTCGTCAAACAGTTACCAAAACACAAGAGACAAGAACACAAGATGTTGGCTCTCAGCCAGGGCAAAACCCTCTCTCTTAGAGACGAAAACCCTTCTTGAAATTTCTCTTATTGAAGCTTTTATTGATAAATGTCAAACCTTAGACCCTTGAAAAGAAGATCCTCCAAGCACAAGTCAAGCCTTTGTTCTTCTTCTTCCAGCACTTCGTCCTCCTTCCAGCACTTCGTTCTTCTTCCGACAACTGATAGCAACCCTAGTTATGCTTGCACTAGAAGAGATATTTTTCTTTGTTCCTTAGTAGACTCCTTCCCTTACGAAGAGTACCTTATCCCTCTTACAATTGAGCTCTTCCTTGAGATATAGTTGTAAGTTTGATGTAACAACAGTGTGGCCTTATTTCTTCGCACATGTGAGGGGATTCCTTCAAGCAACTGATACTAGATTGCTCTCCTTCCTTCGCTTGTGTGGTCTTCTTCTTTGCTTGAGTGAGAGGCCTAATAGGCACTCCTTTCTTAGCCCAACCAACGAACGTTTATGACTGTAATAGGAGGGTTGTTATGACAGCAGAGAGTCTCCTTTTCTTTGCACGTGTGATTGTAATAAGCCCTAAGAATTAAGATAGCCCTATTAACTTCGGTTTTCTTCCTTCCTTCTTCGCTGCATTAAAGGCTCCTTCTTCGTCCTTTTTCATACCCTATTCTTGTCCTTATCCTTCGTTGATTTCAAAAGTGAATTTCATTGCTTTGGAGGGGTGGAATGACCCTTATATATAGAGGTATACTCCTTCTTTAGGCTAACTTGACTTCTATGCTTTGGATTGCTTCCTTTTGTGATGTCGTTGCATGGAGGAGGCTTGTGACTTGGCTTGGAGGTATTTCATGGACTCTCATACATAAATATACATGGTGTAACATGCCCTTAAGGGTCTTCAACATTTCTTTTGACTCTTTGACTTCGCTATAGCACTTTGACATGTGTTAGACCTATGCAATGAGCAAGAAACTCATTGATATAAATAACAAAAATAATATTTCTTTTCTTTTATAAATACAAAGATCAAAATTACATTTATGAAGACCGAACCTAGTTACACTTTCTTCAACATTTCTTTCTCTCAACACGTGCGAAGAAGAGGGTTGAGATTCTACAGCTTTTTGCTAGGGTTTCTGCTGTCGAGCTAGGGTTTCGATGAGGAGGTTCAATTTGGTGAAAAAGAGCTTAAGGAAGGGCCAACAAAGTCCCCTTCTAGATCCAGAAGACAAATAAGGTCAAGCGATGCAGCTGGAGGCAAAGAAGAAGCAATTCTAGTCCACACGTGCGATGTAGAAGCTGTTGTCGGGGAGCCGAAGTTGCAGATCTGTAGTTAGGGCCAAAAAGTTGTGGCTGGAGGCCAAAGTAGTGTTGCCGGAAGAGATTATGTTGGGTTTGTAAAGCAGTGAAGCAAGCATATTCTTGAGAAGTTGATCTTGGTCTTGGAAGGGCTTCAGTGTTGTCAAGGGTTTTGGCATTCGTCAATAAAGAATTGCTAAGAAGAGATTGAAAGGTTTTCATCTCAAGAGGAGATGTTTTTCCCTAGCTTGGAGCCTACATCTTGTGTACTTGTATCTTGTTGATCTTCTTGTTTTGGTAGTTGTTTGATGATTGAAGAACACACTATAATAAGAAGAAGAAGAATATAATCCTAATAAGTAAAAAAACATCACAAGCAGTTGTCATAGTTAGAAGAATCATTAATGTCATCTTGCCTTAGATTCTTCAACATGATGACGGTTCATAAAGACATAACACAGGCAAAGTTCCTCTCGAACCTCTCATCCAACTCATCCATCTGTGCAGTGGTTGTTGTGACTATCTTTCCGTTGCCCTTCTTTCTGTCTGGAGACTGGCTCGCATAATGTCTTGGCTTGTGACATGCAAAGCACTTGACTTTGCTCAAGTCCTTCTTCCCATCATAAGAGGATCATCCCTCTCCTTTATTCTATTTGGCAACCCCCTTGCCCTTTCTTACACGACCTGAAAGAGCAACATTCTCCTCATCCCTTTAACTTTTTACCTAGTTGCCATGAAGAGCCTCCTCACAAGTCTCCTCCTAAGTGAAGTCATCCCACAACTTATCCTGGGTTGGGAGATTCTCTCGTGCCACAACTCCCTCAACGAAGGTACCCCACTGCTCTGTGAACCCATTCAGAGTTGTCTTTACTTGTTCTGAGTCTAACACTTTCTTCCCTATTGCAACAAGTCCATCTCGTACTTCAGATATTGGGGTGAGATAGGAAGAAATTGTCTCATTCTTGGACATCTTGGTCCCCTTGAGTTTCTCTCTCAACACCTTTTTTCATTTCTAGTTGTCGCCTTGGTATAACTTGGTCAACGCCTCCCACATTTCTCTAGCAATTTTATTTCTAGATATATGATAAATAATGTGATGCTTCACTCCGTCCAGCATAATCCTCCTAGATTTCACGTCCTTCTTATTATGAGCGACCAGAAGTGTTGCATCAGTAGGACAAATCTGAGTTTGTGATACAAACTGCCAGATTTCTTTCTCCTCTGACACAATGCAATCCTCTCCTTCAAAATGTCGTAGTTAGAAAACCCATCCAAGAGATCTTCAAACATGAAACTAATCGTCATCCCTGTCCTACTAATCTAGTCGGCCTGCAAACAGTTAACTAGCCGGCCTACATGTCGGCCTAGAGGAGGGACAATCCTCTATATATAGAGGTTGTCCACTCCCTCATAAAGAAGACAACGCAAGCTCTAAAATCAGCGAAAAGACAAGCTGAGAAGGAAGGTAGGGGAAGTCTAAAGGGTCTCCAAAAATGCAGCGAAGGAAGGAGGAAACTCAGTGAAGGTGATCCAAATTGGATCCTAGAACACTCTCTAAGTTTTCATGAACTCTTTAAAAATCATGCCAAGGATTAAAAGTCTTATAAAGATCAAGCTTATCGGAGATATCCTCGTAACAGTTGCAATTTGTGATCAGCGCGGAGCAACGAGGACCGTCAGTCAAGCGCGCAGACCGTCGGCCCATGGTAACGCGCGTTATCACAAATATCACAGGGCAAACCCCTCAAAGAAGGAAAGGCCGCAAGCACCCAAACTCGAAAAATTATAAAATGCAACGGATATCGTTCTGATTCCATGGAAGCAGGATTCCACAAAACCGACAGAATATCGGAGGGGCTTCGAGCAGTAAGCGGTTTCATCCAAGTTCCGCCCGATGCCATACAACGAGTGCCACGCGTCCGGCGGAAGAGAGAGAAAACCGTTCACATCGGACAGGTAAACATCATGCTACTTAGCCGCCCGATATAAACGATGACCGTAGAATCTGGGGCCCCCAGATCAACGACGGAGACGCGTTTCGATGGATGACTGGATTTGACGGAGTCAACAGGCAAAGTTGTATGGGATTTGAAGTCCGATATGGACGATGCATTGGCGGAAGGTCGTGTTTCGCGGGTATTCTTGGAGTTAACGGAAAAACGGTTGTTTCAAATATGTCCAAGAGAACTGACACTCGTCCATTATGAACTAGGTGGCCGCCTCCCTGTGAGACGTTATATAGTGACTCATTATGCAGGACAGAGAGATTCAAATGGACAGAGGCAGGGGAACCGGAAAGCCGAGAAGCGGAAACAAACAGTCAGGAAGTGGATTGGCTTTAAAGCTACAAACTAACAGAGAGAGAAGAAGTAGAAAGCAATAAGCAAAGAGGAGTAGGCAGTAAGCTAAAAGCAGAGAGACGAAGCCGAACTGACCTACAGAAGCAAAGGCAGCATTGAGCTAGAATTAAGACAGAGACAGAGAGAGTCAAAGAGTCTGTGTACTCCAGAGAAGGCTTGAGAGGTTCAAGCGTATTCCTCTGTAATGCCTGTCATGTATGAGTCTCAGGTTGAGCTCATACTACTGTGACCAATAGAGGTCGAGAGTCAGTAAGGAGAGTCTGTGTACTCCAGAGACTTGGGGGTATCCAAGTACACTCTTGCTAATTTATATCTTATGTGTGAGACCCAAATTGAGCTCACAGTTGTAAAAACTCTGCTTGAAAACATAATAGAGAGGCCATCACTGAAGGCTGGACTAGGAGACGTAGCCCAGGAGTATTGGGTGAACTCCTTATTAGACGTGTTGTGTTTATATGTGTTGCATGTTATGTTTTCTTTAACTGCTTCATTGCCTGTGTATTTCGCAATCTTATCGATCCGTTGCATAAAATAACATAGGCATATCCATGCACATGAGTCTGTAATACCTTATTGTTTGTCTTAGATCAATTCCAAATGAAGTGGTATCAGAGCTCTAGGTTGCTAAGGTTAGACAAGCTTGTGCTGGATTCTTTTTTGTTGAATGATAACTAGATCAAAGCTTAAATTAGAAGAAGGAGAGTTGGCCGAAGCTAACCCAAAAATTGGAAGAGTCTATCCTAAGAGGAAAATGTCAGAAGAAAGTCCCTTGGAATCAAACTCCCAGTTCATGGACAGCTTCATGACCATGAGAGCCATGGTAGAAGAAATGTATAGAGAATTTAAGAAAGGTAGGGGTGAAGAGTCATCAACCTCCAAACAAGATAAAGGAGTAGAAAACCCTCTTCTAGTTGCCCACCCAGAAGGCAAAGGAAAAGAAGAGAAGCCCTCTCCACCATCTCCCCCATCATCACCTTCATCATCATCTTCTTCACATAAAGAAAGCCCTGAAAAGAAAAAGAAGAAACCTTCTTTGATTAAATTAGATGTGCAGTTTGATTTGCCAATTTATGACGGAGAATTGAATGCAGAAACATCGATATTGCAAAGTGCAGAACATCGATTCAGAAAGGAGAAAGATTCAGCTGGCTAGCCTACGTTTTGGAGGCACTGCCCTGGTATGGTGGGAAGGCAGGACACAAACTGATTTGAAGAAGCATGGTAAAATTCTTTCTACCTGGAATGAATTTGTTTCTACAATTAAAAAACAATTCTATCCACTAGCTTATATGCAGCAAGCTATGATGAGTTGGCAAATTCTTCGCCAATTGAAAGAGCAAAGTGTACAAAGTTACACCCAAGAATTTAGAAAAAGAGTTTTGATTCTAAGCATTTCTTTAGACTCACCTGAAACTTTGTTGAAGTATATAGGTGGTCTACACGGCTATTTAAAGCACACCATTCTCATGTTTAATCCCACTAGCATAGATGAGGTATCTGTTCAGGCTACACATCTAGAGGCTAGAGGCAAAAATGTGAACCCAGAAGTTGGGGGATCATCAAAACCCATTGCAAGCAAGAACAAGGAAAAGAGAAAGCAAAAATGGAAAAAGAGGAAGTCAAATGTTGTACAAAAGACCAAACCTTCATGCACTCACTGCAAGAACGATGGGCATGATGATAAACACTGTTGGATTTTGCATCCAGAGCTGAAACCCAAGAAGTACGATGGCAAAAAGAAGAAGATTGTTGCAGCTATTCATGAGGATTTGGGGTCAGACTCAAGGGATGAAACAACAATCACAACCACAGGTATAAAAGGTAAAAATTTTGAAGCATCTACTAGTAATTCTGCACAATCTACTGATAATGAAGAAAATGAGAGGAAAAGACATGAGCTTTTTCA
>APFE030481632.1:0-13089 GCA_000404065.3 Pinus taeda | reverse complement strand
GTGGGTCCGCCCAACCTAACATAGGGTCCAAAACCAAAATTTTCCGGGGCGCTGCCCCGGACCCCATAAAGTGGGGTTACGGGTACCCCTCAAACCCCTTGTTAACTACGTGGAAAGAATATAGCACAACCCAACAAAAGAGAGTCTGAACCAGGAGAGTTTGTCTTTGCAAAACGCTCTGCATTGTTCATGCACATTACACATTAAATAGAAAACATGGTTTCAGGGAAGTTAGAACAACATCCTAAGAAATAAAAACTAATTCCTACCCTAAGGTTACATGAACCAACTCTACCTATTCTAGGATAATCAGTAACAAATCATAATATTTTGTAATTGTAAAGCTTGACCCTTTGTTAACCTTCTTTGCAAAAATCACATTAATCATATCATTTAACTAACCTATTTTAGGATTTACTCGTTTTGGATGGAATCATTAATGTGTTCAGCGCTGCCATTGTAATTCAACGGGGCCTCGAATTTTCTCCAACGAATTAGATTCACATCATCGTTCTCATTCGAATGGGGTTTTTTCTTCAACTTAATCCGTGTACAAAAATTCATTCCTTTGGCTGAAAATTTAATTTTAAATGCGAAGAATATTTTCTTTGAGACATGGATCTGAACAATTAACGTTCACTTCATTGAGACACCTTGGTCCACAGGGTAACTTAATCCATGGAAAGACCAAACCAAACCTCACCTCTCTTTCACCAAAAAAATGATTTCAATTTTGTTGAATTTTTTTTAGATTCATATTTCATTTGATCGAATGCGACTTTGCCAATTAAAATTGGGTTTGAGATTTTTTCCTATTCTAAAACGAGCGAAACCCTTGTTCCTCTTCTGTAAAATTGTTCTCTCATTTTCCAGTATTTCTCCTCATGCCAAAAATAGCATGAGAACCATGCAATTAAGACTTTTTGGTTGTCGATACCACACAACACATCCAACAGTAACACAAAGAATGAATTGATACAGGTTTCCCAACGGCAGAAATGTTCTGGATCGATGCACGTCTCCCAAGAAAACCTAGTCAATGTAAGCGATATATCGTGTATTGAAGGGACACAAAACCCATCTAACAAGCACATGAGGTCTCCAAATTGACCATGTAAATCGCCAAAGATCTTAACAGAATCCTGTGTTTACAAAATGCCAGATTCTCAAACATAAATTGCGTGCACACAAGGGTTTCCAAACACTTTCTTTTAGTAAATATGTTAGATATGATAGAATGGGCAGAGCACACAATGCTCTGATACCAATTGAAAGAATGGGCAGAGAAAACAGCGCTCTGATACCAGATTGAAAGATCCAGAGTAAACAACGGAAACACAGCTACAACTGTTCAATTAAAACATAATACCACAAATCAATTTACAGCAGGTCAAAGCAGCTACAACTGCATTAGGACTATGCGTCCGGACTCTCTGCAGCAAACTATTGCTACTACAAGAACATGCAGCTACAACTGCGTACAAGTTCGACTATGATTCCTGACTTTGCATTATTCTATCCTAGCTCAACTATATGTATACAAAACTGTTAAGTTGGTAAAAGCCTCTTCAGGCTCGAAGGGTCATGACGATGAGTATGGAGGTGGTGCCTCTTTGATACAGGGAAAGTCCATGGCAGTGAGGTGGAGCATTGTTAGTTATTTGGCGGTCATAATTAATCTCCAACACTCCCCCTTAATTATGACCAACAACTTAACCTTGACTTAACAAAACTTAAACATCCCTGTTGGTGTAAGTCTCAGCTAGGCTTACAATGATTCAAAACTTTGACATCAACTCTTGTGCTGGATTTATTTTTCCTTTTCTTCCAGATCATATCCTCTAAAGTGTTTCATCTTCATCTTTTTGGCGCGTGTTCCAAATTTTAGTTTCTTCATTTGTTGTTGCAGCTCTACCAAAACATATAAAATCATTTCAGGGTGTCCATGGATGTCCTTTACCTCTTCAAAAATATGTTCGTATGTGGACCACTGCCACATGTCATCTTCTATAGTTTGTTCTTCATCATCAATCTTCTGATTATAAATTTGGTGCGAACATAAGTTCATAATAAAAGTTAATCTCTTTAGGGCTCTAATACATGAAAATATCATTTTCATTTTCAATATCATTAATACTGTCTTTAATATTCATTGTTGCAATTTCTATGCAGACATCATCAATACATGGTTTTTCAAGCCATGCTTCAAGAAACTTTAATTCTTCTTCATGTTTTGCTGCTTCATCTCAGTTGCTTCTATCATCTGCACACACAAAATCATTTTTCAGTTTATATGAAAAAACATTTTTGAGAACCATATTGGTTCTGTTCATTCTGCTCTCGACTAAGAGCTTCCTCCTCTTCTTCCTTCTTTAACTCTGTGGATGCCTCATAATCTTGAGTCTTCGCCTTTGCTTCTACAAATAGGTTTTCTTCCACTTTCTCTCACCAAATAACAATCTATCAATAAGATGTTTATGTTGCATCATTTGCAACCACTCGTCACGAGTTAATCGTTCTTCATCAAATTTAACATCAGCAATTTCAATCGTTGGATCCATTGAACCAAATGCTTCTCCATTGGAGACATTATCTATGCCAAAATCAATGTCTACGGATAATACACCATCAGCATTGTGATCCATTTTAAGTGAGATTCACAAAATCCTTCATCTCTCTGTAGATTCGCTTCTATAGATCCATCTTCATTCTCATCTTCAAGCACTACTACAAGAGGCTGAACAACACCACTGTCTTCAACTTGATAACTCCCCTTTGCACCAAATTCTGCTTCGAGAATCTTCCGTGTTTCATTGAAAGTTGTGGCTTCTGCTACCTTGCACAAACAATTGTCATCCAAACCTTGTTTTATAGAATTTAATGCTAAATCATCACATACTTCATCATATGACTTGTTAGACGAATGCTCAATTAAGTCTTTAGCTTGAAGAAAAGTTAGCATTCTAATAACCCATAAATCAAAATTTTTAATAGTAAACATAGGTGGTGGTAGCAGATCAAAGCTACACCAATCACCTTCGATTTCTTCTTTGTCTTTCCCTAGACTTCTTAACCTCTTTGCTTTCCAGGTTCCACGCCCTTTAACACCCCCTTTAACACACTGTCACTTCCAAACTCAAACCTTCTATGCCTTGCCTTCTTTATCTACCTTTACCTTCTTTAGCTAGTTGGCAAAACTTTGATGCTGATGCTAGCAACTTCACAAATGGGTTGAACACTTTAATGGGTGCCACAGTTCCACATTGCAAAAGATTAAATCACGACTTCATATTCAACTAGCATGTGCATCTTCCACGACAGCCGATGCTCACTCAAGTTACAGTCTCACAAACAAATAAACAAGCGCCACCCAAAAAAAATGGTTCAAAAACTTTGCTGAAGGAAATGTGTCAATCATCCAAAACAAGGAACACCATTGAACATAAACAGCAATCACTGCTCTACAGCACCTCGTGCACTACAATAGTAACCTCACACAAGTTACACACGCAGGACTCAATTTAGAGTGACAGAGGAAATGCCTCAACACTTCTTCTCTGCCATGTGGCCGTCGTTCTACAGGCTCACGGCTCTCTTATCAAGAACAGTGTTACAAAGTGGCCATCTAGCTTTTCTTAATTCAATATAAGCATATGAATCCCCATATATTTCACCGATTGCAATTATGTAGCATTATGATTTTGTTTCGAAAAATAGAGCTTAGAAAATAATAGAAAGTCAGAACGGCTCACAATACTGGTGGTTATGACTTATGGCAGAGACCTCTAGTGGGCCTTCTCCTCTTCTGTGTTGCCGCTGGAACCCTTTGGGCTGTGCCTCAACCTTGCTACTAAAGTCTTCAACGAAGTCTTCAATTCTACAGGTTTGCGGCGGCCAAACTAGCTTGACTACGACGGCTCGTTCTGATTCCTTATTCTTTAACGCGACAATTAAAACTGAAAAAAATGATGTCTTGGTCCCTGATTACGACTGGGGCCGTGGTGCTTCTTTCAACGACACCTTCTCTCGACGGCTAAACTTGCAGCTCTCTTCACTGGCAAGCTTCAATGCCAAACGTCATTGGCACTCCTGGAAGCTCTGCACTGCAACAGTAACCTCATAAACAATTTCCATTGAAATCGTGGAATTTTCAAACAACTTCATTCAATCAGTCCTCAACTTTGTTGTTGCGGGGGCCATTTCTGACTCTGTGGAGCACAGGAGATTTTTGCCCTCCACTATGACGGCTGAGTAGAGGTAGCTCGGGTCCTAATCGACATCAACAATATATTAGATATCATTTTGGGATTCAACTGAGTTAAGTAAGTCATTCACGTATGACCATTTCCATGAGACCATTTCCATGAGAGGTAGTCGTAACTTACTAATTTCTCATGATTTTTGAATAGTTCACTTAGCACTCATTGCATCCGGTGATGCTCACAGGGTTGAAGAAGTGGGATTGAAACTATTGAAAAGTGGAGAACGAATCACATAGGATCAATCATCACTTTGGGGGCTTGCACCTGGTAATCAGGACTTCCCAGGTGGTCACCCATCCCAGAACTCCTCTGGCTCAAGCGCCTTAATTGTGGAGTTTTTCCACAATCAAGCTAACTGTGGAGTTTTTCCACAATCAAGCCCACTTAGCTTGCTACCCCATTTGCAAAACCTTAGCAAGTATTGTGCCTCATGAACCATTCAAGTAGAGATCCACAGATCAATAAACATTCTGCTTCTTTTCCTTCACTTTCAGACCGGGACAGAGAGCAACAATTGTAATACGCTCAATTACTCTGGCTCCGATACTAATTGATAGAATGCGCAGAGCACATAATTCTCTGATACCAATTGAAAGAATGGGCAAAGCAAACAGCGCTCCGATACCAGACTGAAAGATCCAGAGTAAACAGTGGAAACACAGCTACGGCTGTTCAATTAAAACAAAAGACCACAAATCAATTTACAGCAGGTCAAAGCAGCTACGGCTGCAGCAGGACCATGCGTCCGGACTCTCCGCAGCAAACTACTACTGCTACAAGAACATGCAGCTACAGCTGCTTACAACTTCGAGTCCTGACTCTGCATTCTTCTATCCTAGCTCAACTGTATTTATACAAAACTATTAAGTCGGTAAAAGCCACTTCAGGCCCGAAGGGTCATGGAGGTGAGTATGGCGGTGGTGCCTCTTCGATACAGGGAAAGTCCATGGCGGTGAGGCGGTGCATTGTCAGTTATTTGGCGGTCATAATTAATCTCCAACAAGATACGCTTTTGGGTAAAATATTGATTTTGACATTGATGGACATTTCCCTGTGAGTAACTTTATTGTAACAACGACGTAGGAGTTGCATTTATTGGTAATGGGTAACGAGTTTGCTATAGATTATTAAATGCTTGTTTAGTTGCATATTTTTTAACTATTTTTTATTTATCAATTTAGTTGTATATTTTTTAAGTGCATAATACACTGTTGCTATTTTTTATTTATTAACTTAGGGCGCGTGTGTGTTATCGACTTAAGTAATATACAACTAAACAAACATTTAATGTCCTATGACAGACTAGTTAACCATTACCCCATTAATCACTCACGGAACCCTATATTATTGTAAATCAGTACACGATGCTTCATCCAACCCTAAATCTTTGCAAATCACTGAAGGATGTTTTACCCAACATCTTGCTTGCTCATATGTAGCTACTCTTTGTTTTCACAGCTCCATTACACCTCAAATTTGCACTGGCAAATTCGTTACCCACTTCATGCATTTATATTGAGAATTCCACGTGAAGGTGAGTGGATTGACCATATAATGCAAAATATCTGCATTCTTGTTGAGAAGTATGTGAAGTTGTATCGCATTGGTTAACCTTTTTGTTTGTTTATTTATTTATTTAAATTAGCTTTTTATGTCGTAGATTTTTCGATTATCATATATCATGGTTTAGTGGTTTTCCACATCATAGAAATTCTATTACAATTTATAGAAACGATATATAATATTTATATTTTTAACCATATTGATTTTGACCAGATTAAAAATTCATTAAGACGGAGTCCTTTATTTAAATTCACAAAATCTAATCATTATTATAATCAACATTTACAATTTATATATAATTTAATCTAATACCAGCCAATTTTATATCGAAAAGTAAAACAAAATACAATTAAAACAATGTGTGACCGTGAAATATCAAAACTGATGTTATTTAATAAATAAAATCAAACAGATTGACAACAATGCATGAAAAGGTAAAGTGTTATTGAAAATGGTTCCACAATGAAATTAAAACAAATTAACTTCAATTATGGATGTTAATTGCAATTATGAATATTGCCATTGGGCTCGGACTCCAGCCAATATAGCGTTGAGCATGAATGCAGAAGAATACATATACATTCCTCCTCCACCTCGCCACCAAGTTGTTCCTCCATAATCTGGAGGATACTGACCAAGAAGATAGCTGCCTATTCCCCACTTCAACCAAACAAGAGCTTGCAAAGCACTATATATCCATCTACCAAAAACCTTTACACCTAAAACACCTGCTAGTGCGCTGCCAGATACAATACACATTATTTCCAAAAGTATCACTCCACACAACAGAAGAGTCTTTCTCCTATACTGAGAGAATCCTCTGTTTAAATAATACAAATTCAAATCGAAACAGTCCATGCCCAAAGCAATAGCAACAGCTGCTGCTATCACAGCAACTCTAGGTTTAGAAGGTGCCATGGAATGCGTATTATACCATTTGTTACTGCCTCCTTCCAATGCAACCAGTATCGCCCAACTAACAGAGCAAATCAAGTTGACACAGCCCACTATGAATGATAATGTTCTGAGGCTTAAAACATTAGATCTGAATGACAACACTTGGCAAAAGTTGGTGCTATTGGCATTAGATCTCACCTCGACCAGACTGATAAACACATGGGCAGCAAACCCGCTTCCTCTGTTGTCTAAAATGTAATCTCTGACTGCCCTTCGACTTATTAGAGCGCTAGAGAAGCCGTCCACTTTGAACCAGAAAGTCAGCACGAAGTTGATCAAAATTTCTGTCAATCTTGGTACTATCAATGAAGCCGTGTTGTATTCTTCTTTTGCATGGGTTTCCCCACCCCCAGCCATGGAGTTTTCAAGAGCATCCGAAACACTGCTAAAAGCATGTCTGATGATGGCTCCTCTTGTTTCGTTCTCTTTTGGCTTGAATGATCTGATCAACATCCTTGTCCACTCAGTTCCCTGCACTGGAATGCAGATGCAGCTAGCTGGCCCTCCAAGAAAGGATTCCCGAGAAATGTAATCGAGTGTTAAACAGGCTGCAGCAGCTGCTTCCACCTCAGGATTACCCTCTCTCAAACCCCTAATTCCAGATTGATCGGTTCCCACATGCAAAAGGCCATGGTTGCACCCATGGCAGCCATTTCTCATGCAGTGCCGAGATGGTAAAAGACACAGAGAATTAGGCAGTTCTTTTAGTGTCCCAGGCATCCGTTCAGCAAGCATAACTGCGATTTCATCATCCATGCCTCTCCAGAAGACTATGCATCCGCATGTTCTGATGTTGTTATTGCGGCTGCTCTGATCCGTTGCAGGACAAGTGCAGGGTCCTACTGTGTGTGCTTCAGGATCTAAAGAGAGACATTGGAGAAGAACGGACTGCACATTATAAACATTGTAGATATACTTGATGAATTGAGCCATGGATGAGTTGGGCGTCTCATGTGACAACATTAAGACGGAGCAGTCGCTTAGTCCTTCCCCTTCCCTGCGTGTGGTGAGTGAAAAACAATTGATGCCATTTATTTTCTTTTTCTTCAATTTAGGACCTGTTAAGATGGCCATCAAATCTCTGGACCCAATCTCTAAATCAAGCCTACCTCTTAAAAAGCTTGTAAAGAAAACAGCTAAATTGCCTATACAAGTAAGTCCTAAATCAGGAAAACTAACGAAGCCTGTCACGGTTTCGCTTATATCAAGCTGTCCGAAAACAATATGAGTTAGCCATCCCAACCAGCAAATTAACTTGACAAAGTTGATAATGTACCGCCTGCCATGCCTATTCTGGAAAACAGCCATTTCGCAGTAAAATCCAACTGACAAACAGTTTCTCAAACTGTATAAAAATACCTCCTGTAACGCTCTTCCTGTTCGACTCTTAACTTCGGATTATATAACCAATAGAAGGGATTAAGAATAATTATAAATAATAATGTAAAGGGAATCGGAATACATCTTCGTACTAAAGTAGGGGTCCATAATAAATTTTCCTTTGGGATTTCGTTGCATTGCCATTAATAAATAAAGCTCCCAGACTGGAATATATCAGTCTTAAATACAGATCTTACGCTATTGGGTCTTATAAAGAAAGTGAATGGCATATTCTTTTAGTAGCAGCGTTTGCTTGGATGTGATTCATGAGAGAGTATGAAGAGAACGCAATATGATAATAAAAAGTTGAAAACAATATAAATATACCATGACAAAGAGAATAAAGTAAATACGTAATAAGAAAAAATATAATTTCATGCCATCTCATCAAAAGCTGCAGCAAGCCAAGCATCTATTCAAAGGCAAAGAAAATCGACCACACTCGTTATTCAAGGCAAAAAGAATCAACATTGATAAACCTTTTTTTTCATTTTCAAGGAAACTTAAAGTACAAATTGTATGATTAAATGATATATTTGTGTGAATGTAGAGTACGAAGAAATATTATTTTTAAATTTGTTTAATGATGCGAAATTAATTTTAGGAGTATTAATAAATTTTAAGATTTTGAAATGTTATATTTTATTTGATAGAAAATTTTAGATTTCAAAACTTTAGCATAAAATAATGTTGTTTATCAAAATAAAATATTTATTTAGTATTAAGATTCGTGAAACATTCATGCTCTGGGTCTTAGACATTGTTTTTGTATTAACATTGGAAATTATATACTTTTGAATTATTCAAAGTACATATTCACTTATCTAAAACTAATGATGAACTAGTGTGGATTTAAATCTTTGGGATGGACAATCCTGTATAAAGGTAGTTCTTAAAATAAAGGACCTCTTGAAAGGAATATTTTTTTTTTTTTTTAAGGTTTTATTTTCTTTTAGTTAGTGTTGGAAGAATGGGCCTTGACATGAGATTGACGTTAATGGAGAAATGAAATTGGGTTTGACATGTGTACTTTATGCATGTGGAATGAGGAAATATATATACATGTATTCTTGGAATGCCCTTTCATAAGACATGTTTGAGAAGAGATTGAAATTCAAATTAAAGAAAAACACTTATGGAATGCTTCTTCAATGATAAAATGATTTCATGGGTTTTTTACTAGGAGTTATCTAAAATCCTATTAAGTCCTAGAGATTCTAGTTCCTTTGGTGGTATGGTTTGCTCGTAATGCCAACATATTTGAGGATAGTATTTGGCCCTCCCTCAAAGTTTCACAACAAACCCTAGGCTATATTCCTTGTATAAGTCACCTCAAACCTTAAAGAAGTCACCTTATCTTGAATAAGGCCATATAAATGAGAAAGTCCATATAAATAAGGATATGCCATGGGGATTTTTTGATGGGGCTAATCAAGAGATAACTCATACTTATCAGATAGGTTTTGTTTTATATTTATTTGATTCAAATTACATTACATGTATAACCAATTTGGGATATGGGACATTTGAGGATAGTATTTGGCCCTCCCTCAAGTTTTACAACAAACCCTAGACTATATTCCTTGTATAAGTCGCCTCAAACCCTAAAGAAGTCACCTTATCTTGAATAAGGTCATATAAATGAGAAAGTCCATATAAATAAGGAGATGCCATGGGGATTTTTTGATGGGGCTAATCAAGAGATAACTCATACTTATCAGATAGGTTTTGTTTTATATTTATTTGATTCAAATTACATTACATGTATAACCAATTTGGGATATGGGACAAATAACGAAGGTGAATTTAATGCCTTGTTTGTTCTTCTCAAATGTGCATTGTATATAAACATATTTATCTAATAGGTTTATGAGGATTCAAAGATCACTATTCAATGGATGAACAACAAGATACATGAACAACAAGATACATGTGAACAATATGGGTTTGTTTCATCTTTCTTAAAACTAAAGATTATCTTAAAATAGTTTTTACATATTTGTTACACACATGTTTATCCAAAATTAATTAAGCTATTGAAATACTCACAAAGGATGTTTGATGGTGGATATGAATAAGACGTTTTTTTCATGAAATAAATTTCAAAGAGAAAAGACTAATTCTAAACATAGTAGTTGTATAAAAACAATCTCATTAATGATCTATTTAGATGTACTTGCTTTTATATATTGTGTCCTAAATAACTTTGATAGCCTCTTTGTTTATGTTGGAATTTTTACAACCAATTAAAATATGCTAAATTGACAATAAATAACACTATGTCTTTAAACATTATAATTTCAATTATTTTAAACAAATATTTTTAATAAAAAAAATTCTTACATTAAAATAAAAAATAAATTACTACAATGAATTATATATATATTTTCCACCCTCACAAAAATACAAAAAATAAACCTAGACTCATCACTTATATTACAAAGAACGCCACTCCCACTGCACATTGGGGTGGTAAAAAATGATAAACATAACAAGAAACATAGCATATAAATAAAATAACCACAAAGTTTCCAACAATCCAATCCAACTTATTTATAAAAACTCATTATGTTGTACCATTAAAACCTAAAGATCATCTTTAATTCAATAATGTCCTATGGAATAAGTCAGAAGGAGAAATAAATTTATTAAAATATGCTCATATAAATTCAAGAGTAAGGTAGACTTCTAAGCAAATATATCCACTTGATTTTTTTGAAAACATAATATAGGTTAAGACAATGTAGAGAAAGGAACAGAAGGGGAAGTGTTAAATTTATTAAAATATGCTCATATAAATTCAAGAGTAAGGTAGACTTCTAAGCAAATATTTCCACTTGATTTTTTTGAAAACATAATATAGGTTAGGACAATGTAGAGAAAGGAACACACGAAAACATTAGAATGCCCTATATTTTATAACCATAATTCCACATACACGATAGCATTAACCTATTAGACATAAGTTATACATTAATAATATCTCACTCAATTATCTTATGGAGCATGGTATGGTTATATTTAACAAGATTTCGCTTCAACGGGGCATATTTGTCGAAAAGAAAAATAAACCTCTTTAGATAGAGTGTTATAAGTCAAGAGTCTTTCACTTTACCTAGCCTCTAACATGAATAATTTTCACTTCTAGCATTTTTTTTTTCCTAACATATTGTTAAAAAAATCACACACTCATTTCAATGAATAATATTAAAAAAATATTATTAAGAGCAATGTAAACATACTGCAATGAAAATTAATCAGATGATAAACTTTTAGCATCTTTCATTTGTTTTTAGAATATATTCATCCATAACCATGCATAAATGCCGTCCGAATTAATGTTAAATAGTGGAATACTGAAAATATATCTTTATTTCAATTTTGAATTTAATATATTTAATTACTTCATACTATTAATTTTCAAAATTTACATTTATTTCAATTTGAATTTAATATATTTAATTACTTCATACCATTAATTATCAAAATGTTACATTTGATATAAATTCAAAATGTTTGAAAATATATAATTAAATATATGAACTTTAGAACATTGTGAATATTTATAAAAAATGATACATTGTTAAATGTTTCTATCAATTATCTTGAATAGACACATATATTTGAGAAGAGTATTCAATGTATTGTTGATCTCTGTTAAAATACTAGCACAACCACATTAATAAATGTGGTTGATATACTTAGATGTCAACTTAATATATATTTATTAAAACTAATATTATAAACCATGAATCAAATTAATTATAATCCGTAATATAAAATCTATATATAAAACCTAAATAAATATTAATATATTAATTATGAAATAAGAAAATATTGTATTAATAAATATTAATATATTATTATATATTAATAAACCCAAGAGAATAATACTATACACAAGGGATTATAAACCCAAGAGAATAATATTACACCCAAGAGAATAATATAAGCCTACGGTATATAAACCTTTGGATAAATATTATAAACCCTTATATAAGCATGGTTGACCATTGTTAACCGTGGTTGATTTTCATAATGAGATAATCTTTGTCACAATGCGACATTGGACCATGGTTGACCATGATTGATTTTATAAAACATGGTTGACCATGGTTTACCATGATTGATATTATAAACCGAATAGAATAATAAACCCAGGAGATTAATACTAAAAACCCAAAGGAATAATATTAAACCCTAGGAACATGAACCCTTAGATTAATAAACCCAAGGGATTGATATTAGAAACCTAAGGGAATCATATTAAACCCTAAGCATATTAAACCTTTGACTAATAAACCCAAGGGATTGATATTATAAATCCAAGGGATTGATATTATAAACCCAATGTATTAATACTAAAAACCCAAGGAATTATGGCCATGGTTGACCATGAAAACTAAAATAAACATGGTTGACCATGCTTGACCATCATTAATTTTCATATGAAGACAATCTTTGTCACACTGTGACGTTCGACCATGGTTGACCATGATTGACCATGGATGACCATGTTTGATTTTATCAGCCATGTTTGACCATGGTTGATTTTATCAAACATGGTTTGACCATGTTAATCTCTATCAAAATATTACAAGATAATTATTAATGAATCTATTTATTTTTTGTATTTTTAAGATTTTAATTCAAATCAAAAGAGGCCAAAATTTATAAAATGGAATTTTACTATAGAAAAAACTAACAATGATACAATTATAAATTTTATTTATCAAATTTGTGATAAAATATAAATATGAGAAGTTAGAAATAGGAATAATTTGAGTATATGAAGGTGAGGGTAGTGGAAAATATGAGAGAGGGGTAGGGGAAACAATGGATAAAACATAACATAAGTGAGAGGGTTGGGGAAATATTAGAAAAAAATATTATGTTTTTTCTACCCCACCCATATATGAAGGTGGGT
>APFE030481609.1:13266-39248 GCA_000404065.3 Pinus taeda | reverse complement strand
CGCCCCGAGAAAATTTTTTTTGGACCCTATATTAGGTTGGGCGAACCTACCTATGGTTTTCGGTCCACGGTTTTGGATGCGATGGTTTTTGTTCCATGGTATTGGATGCTTCGACATGTATAAATATGTATTGTAACATTGGAATGAATATAATGAAAAAATCAAGCTGGTAGTCTCGGTCTTGAGATCCAGTG
This sequence comes from Pinus taeda, assembly GCA_000404065.3. Lineage (NCBI taxonomy): Eukaryota > Viridiplantae > Streptophyta > Pinopsida > Pinales > Pinaceae > Pinus > Pinus taeda. The sequence goes on along the minus strand of APFE030481609.1, from coordinate 39,054 downwards.
GGAAATCTCTGTGTATATGTGCTTTATGTGTTATGCTCTCGCATTTTTATTTTTCCTGTGATTTAGAATTCGTATGCAGGTAATTTCTGTATGGGGTTAAAACCTACACATTACGTAATTTCAGTCCTTAGCAGGGCAGGCTGTACTATGCATTGCACAGTTCCAGTAATCATTCAGCCTCTTGATAGCCCAGACTGTGCCTTACATAGTTTTTACAGTTAGTCTCCAAGCCTCCTGTTGAAAATTGCGCAATCTTCACAGAGATTCACACAGGTATGTTGCATGTCAGTCCTTTAGCTTGTTTTGGTTTTCAATTGACAAATTGCTTTTCATAAGTGATGTTATGTCCTTAGGTATCACATGTGTTCATCTGCCTCTCAACCTCACAGGTACAATGGCTTCCAGGAGATCAGAGTCGAAGACACCGTTCAGAGCACAACTAGGGATGTAGTTGATCAAGTGTCTATCAACTTTCCTATCTATGAAGACATCAAGTTGTTCATGGACAAGGATATCAAGATGAAATGGAAACGATGTCACAAGGAGAAGCACCATTAGCAATAGCAGAAGTTAGCACACCTGCATGTGACAAACGCAAGAGGAAGGTTGTTGATAACGCAGAGGTGGAACAAAGTTGCAAGCTCAAGAAAATGCACTTGTGATGGGAGGAGCTTTGGAGATTGAGGCTATGAGGTGATGATGCAAAAAGAGGATTTCCCGAAGGAAAAGAGAGAAAGAGAGAAGGAGTCATTGGTGCTGAAGTAGCAACTCAAGGAAGAAGATGAGACACACAAACAACAAAAGGAGTTGCAGCGAGAACAGGTACAACAGGAAGTGCAACATGCACAAACTGATGAAACTATGCCCATACAGGTTATCGACACATCTAGCACCTAGCATGGAGAAGACAAGGTGAGTAGTGTTTTCGATCATGTGCAACGGTGTTTAAGAGCATGGATGTCATTTTTCACACACATGCGATCCCACCAATTTGGCACACTCACCGAGGCAAAGACAAGAAGCAAATCCAACTAGAATTGAACATGTAATTCCACAAGTTGATGCGCACGGTCACCAACACACACTTGGAGATCAGAAGAGATGATGATTCACATGTTATTAGATGATTTGGATAGAGGAGCCATATTAGTGTACCCACATACAATGTAGCAAGAGTTCGCTTTCAAGAGGGTGTCACCATTGAGCACATGGACATCATCGTGGACAACCAAGCTTGGCATCAGTGTGCCACCATTGATCATCACAAGGATGTCGAACGGTTGGTCTTACCACAACTATCTGAGTGTTAGCGATAACCTGCATGTCTTGTTCAAGCCTATTTTGTCTCACATGGGCACATGTGCATATTGTATGTAACAACTTGTAAAGTGGAAATTCAATTGTTGATAATTGAATGTAATAGTCAAAGAGTAGTTGAAGAGTCATGACGGTAGATGCGCTGTCACAAAGGAGAATGTCAAGGGTCACCCCACCCTTTGCTATATATAGTAACTCATAACTCATTGTAGGGCTTTTTGGTTAGCCAAACTTCCAATAGGAGTATCTTAGAGAAAGCTTGGAGAGTATTGTAATGACCCTTGGCTCCTCCATAGTGCAGAGCTAGTACATCTCTTTTGGAGGACCAGGTGGCATTGACTGTAACATTCCACTATCGTAACTAGTGTTTGGTGATGGTTGTACTGTATGATTGGAACATTCACTTCTTAATATAATAGAGCCAACCAGTTTCACGCATACATTGGTATTGTATTTTTGGTATCTTGGTTAATCTCATGATATATGCATCTGTTTTCTTAGGCATGGATGTATGGACTCTTTCTGTATAAGTATGTATGAATCTTACTGAGATTTGTTGTTGGTTTAACCATCACTTAAGATTGTTAGGTTACTTGCTTTCCATTTTTTTGATGCATCTTTGTTCATGTGTTCCCTTCCAAGCCACGTGCTTCCACAGGTTTCCAAGGGGCATACTCATCTCAATTTCCGTGTGTTAGAACCATTCATGCACCTTCCTTGGCTTGTTACAAAATTCTAGGTAGCAGTCACCTACTCCTCCTAGAGATTGTGCAATTATAGGCAGCAGTCATCTACTCCTCCAAAAAATTGCATAATCCCTTTGGGACAACTAGCCCAACTCAGCTCAGAAATTGCACAAATTCCTCTCCTATTCTAGCATGCTATTGCATGTGCCTTTAGGTTGACCAGTTCCTTCTGGGACAGAGAAAAAATGATTTGCATGCATGGGATTCTCTTCCCTAAATAGCAAAAGGAAGCATACAAAAGTCATCCCTAGATCTAGGGATCTATTTTTAGCAGTTGCAGGTTACATGCAAAGCTCATTTTAGAAACCTCTAGCCAAGTGTCATTTTTTCCTAGATTTATGGCATGCGCGTCATAACCTCGGTGTTATCAAAACTTATGAACCGGATGCTACAGAGCTCATTCCTCACATCGACCTTACATCTCTGGCATCCCACATTGCATCCAGGAGTCTTCGGCACTTTCAACTTAGTTGTTTCAAGGTAAGTCTGCTTTTCATGTGTTGTGTTGTGTTTCTCTTTGTGTGAGTGATTTCTAGTTGATTTCAATGAGCGCTTTCTATTGTTTTGACGTATGTTATCTTGTAAAAGAATCATTTCAGTTTTGTTTCCATCTCACTATTGTTGCATGCATGACACTGTTTTTGCACTGATGGTTGTGGTTATGGCAACTTGCTTCACACATGCATGCTTTTCCATTTTCTGAATCCCGCACTTACTATTTGCATGCATGACCATGAACTCTTGTTTACACTCAATATCACCATGCATTCAAACTTCTCATGCTTTCAGTCACCTGTCGGTGGGTTTGGGATGCCTTAGCCCGGAGCTTGTCTTGCCCGACTAGTATTGCACACTTTTGGAAGTGAAGGCTCTACCCTCCCTCCAAAAATTACACAAGTCTAGCCCAACACTGACCTCTAGGCTTGCATTGTGCAATTCAGGGAGGTAGTGCCTTGTCGGCCCTAGAAACTACACAATGGAGTTTACTGGTTTGCATGTCACTACTGACTGAAATTGTGCATTTCACAATTTAATTCCTCAGCAGGCCATGCTGGATTGTGCATTCTACAGCTCCAGCAGTCAGTGAGCCTTCGAATAGCCTGAACTGTGACTTGCCCAGTTTTAGCAATCAGTATTCAAGCCTCCCGTTGAAAATTGCACAATCTTCACAGACAGTCACACATGTATGTTGCACATCATTCCTCCAGTTTATTTTTGTTTTCAACTGACAATATTTTTTTCATGAGTGTTTCTATGTATTTAGGTATCACATGTGTTCATCTGCCTCTTAGCAGCACATGTACAATGGCTTCTAGGGGATCAGAGTTGAATACATCGTTCAGAGCACAATTAGGGACGTAGTCAATCAAGTGTCTACGAACTTGCCTATCTATAATGAAATCAAGTGGTTCATGGACAAGGATATCAAGATGAAATGGAAGCAGTGTCATAGCGAGCAATACCATCAACAACAATAAAAGGTAGCACACCTGCATGCAAGAAATTCAAGAGGAAGGTTGTTGACGATGTAAAGGCGGAACAAAGTTGTGAGCTCAAGCAGGTCTACTTGTGATGAGAGTAGATTTCGAGATTAAGGCTATGAGGCGACGACACAACACAAGGATCATTCGAAGGCAAAGAGAGAATTGTAGAAGGAGTCACAGGTGGTGAAGTGAAAACTCAAGGAAGAATAGGAGTTGCACAGACAACAGAAGGAGTTGCAGTGGGAATAAGCAGAGCAGGAGGCGCAACATACACAGACTGAAGAAACTGTGTCCAAATAGGTTATGGACCCATCCAACAAATGGCATGGAGAAGATAGGGTGATTAGTGTTTTCGATCACATGCAAGGGTGTTCAGGAGCATGGATGTCATTGTGTTCACGGATGTGATCCCACTCATTTTTCACACTCACCGAGAAGAAGACAAGAAGCAAGTATAACTGGAGCTAAACATGTATTTCGACAAGTTCATGCACACAACCACCAACGCACACTTGGAGATCAACACAAACACTATGCATCAGTATGCTTTTGGTCCAGCTGGATTGAAGATGATGATCCACATGTCATGAGATGAGTTAGACAGAGGAGCCATATCAATGTACCTGGATGCAATAGAGGTAAGAGTTCGCTTTTAGTAGGATGTCACCATTGAGTGCATGGACACCATCATGGACAACCAAGTTTGGCATTAGTTCACCATCATCGATCACCACAAGGATGTTAACGAGTTGGTCTTACCACAATTGTCTGACTGTTAGTGATAGCTTGCATGGATTTCTCAAGCCTATTTTATCTCACATGGGTACATGTGTAGATTGTATGTAATAACTTGTAAAGTAGAAGTTCAAGTGTCAATAATTGAATGTAACAATCATAGAGTAGTTGAAGAGTAATGAGGGTAGATGAACAGTCACAAAGGGGAATGTTAAGGGTCACCCTACCCTTTGCTATATATAGTACCTCATAACTCATTGAACAAGCTTTTGTTCAACCAAGCTTCTGATAGGAGTATCTGAGAGAAATCTCAGAGAGTATTGTAATGAGCCTTGGCTTCTCCACAATGAAGAGATAGTATAGCTCTTTGGAGGAGCAGGTGCGAGTGACTGTAACGTTCTTCTATCGGGACTAGTTGTTGGTCATGGTTGTACTGTATGATTGGACCTTTCACTTCTTAATATAATAAAGCCAACATGTCTCATGCATATGTTGCTATTGTATTTCATCTATCTTGGTTACTCTAATGATATATGTATAATTTTACTTACGCATGCATGTATGGACTCTTTCTGTATAAGTATGTATGAATCTTACTAAAATGTTCTATTGGTTTAACCATCACTTTGGATTGTTAGCTTAATTTCTTTCTAGTTTGTGATGTGTCTTCACTCATGTGTTCCCTTCCAAGCCGCGTCCTTCCATAGGTTTCCATGGGGTGCACTCACCTCACCTTTTGTGTGTTAGAACCATTCATGCACCTTCCTTGGCTTACTATGCATGTCACACCCTTGCTACCAACATGGAAATATTACTTTCCTTTGTGCGCAACCGCAGTCAAGGCGATACCATATGACCCACTACTGGGACCCCTACACCAAATGGTCTGAGGTCTAGTTGGGACTTCTTGCCGGGGAGATCCCCTAGACATGTTTGTGGATTAAACGCCATCAACATCCCCATAAAATTATAAAACCTATCAACCCTAAGCTACTACCATGTTTGGTGTCAACGTTGGCAGTAATATCGCTCACAATTTCGGTATCAGTATGAAAGGAAATATTGGCGAAAAAAATAGTAATACTCAAGGTCCCCCTATTGGAGGTAATACAAGATCCTCATAGGAAATGATTGTTACTCAACTCTTCCTTCCCTACATGGTTGGTTAAACTATCCATGATTTGAATCATCTCATTAACGATCCTCTTTAGAATGATCCTAATTGGCTACCCATTGCATCCAAGCTCTTGTCTCACATTTGAGTGCTTGAAGGGAACTTTGGGGAGCATTCCACTGATCCCATTAAGTCATTCCATATGTGGTGTTCCTCTAATTCCGTAATGGATGATTCCATCTATTTAGGCCTCTATCAATGCACCCTGATTGGATCTATCATGAAGTGATATGTAGAGCAACCCCATCCATCAAATCTGTTGTTTAAAACACTTGAAAACATGTTTTTATCTTATTTTTCAGTTACCCATTTGTTACGATACCAACATTAAACTTTTGAATACGTTTATGTAAATATTGGTGACCCCTCTTTATGATCATGTCTAGAAATTGCTCTGAAGGTAGTGCTTGTGCAAAGCTTCAGAGTTCGAAGACTATGTCTTTTTGGATTTGTTTTGGAGATACCTCCTTGCACTTATTGGGAAAAATGTTGCTTCCAACTTGTCTCAAATAGAAGAAGAATTCATTCAAAAGGCTCTACAATTTGACATGATCTATTCCCAATACATATATGTTTACACCATTCTTCCCAACCTTCCTCGGCCTAGTACTTGATTTACACTAGGGGATTCTCATGTGGTAGATGTTTTGATTGAATTGGTATCTTACTAGCATCCTTCCCTATATCTAAAAATACCTATGGGATATGACTGACCCATATGCTTATCCTCCCCCTGACCCTTCACGTGTGAACTCATACCAAGGCACAAGTAATTATTATGCATTTCCCTATTCGCATAATTCAATTCGAAGGCCATCAAGTAATCACGCTAGTTACTATAATGTGACTACGAACTTGTCCTATCCTTATGCACCACCTAGTGCTACAACCGTAATGGCATGGACACATCAATATCTCATGCCTCAGCTCCCTTTCTTGTAGTAATCGTCAACTCCATAAGGGCAGGTGTATGCTCAGAAAAATGTTTCTCATGTCCATAATCAAAAGAAAAGGAGCAAATGGGACACTAACCAAAACCATCAATCTTAGAGAAACCCAAGAAACTAAAGTCATCAACCTAGGGCCAATCAAGATTATCAGTCTAATACTGCAACCTAGAAATAGGAAGCTCAACCAAAGAAGAAAATTTCCCTTCACACAAATAATCCTTATGAATTTTGCGGTATTGATGGTAATTACACACATGATTTTCCCCTTCTCCCTTAGATGCGCAAAGCATGGGAAGACTAAGAAGCTTCCTCTAGAGGGAAGCAACCTATGCCTTCATCCATGCTTCCTTCTACTCATATTGTAGTGCTTAGGAATCCTTTTCCTAACTAACGATATGTGCCCACCCAGGATAGCCAAAATCCTTCCATCCCTCCCCCTCATCAAACTGAAAATCGATATTATCAAATCCTCATGATGAATTCTAAGGAAGTCAACCATCAAACTTAATCACATCAATATGATGCACCTCCCGAGGCCCAATCAATAATGACCATAAAGCCTACTTCATCACTAAATGGTACCTTATAGTTTCCTCAACCTAAGGTAGGTATTACCAAAAAAATAGCCAAAGGACCATTACATCGAAACATAATATATCATCACAAGAATAAGTACCTATAGCATACTAGATAATTTGGCACAATCCCCTACTTCCATGTCAATGGTGGAATTTCTTTAACCGTACCCATCATAGCAAAAGGATCTATTATCTAATTTACATGTTGTGGACCCTTCATCTGATCACATGATCATATTTTATCTTGAAAAATTGTATCATCTTCATCTTCCACCATTCATTTCCTTCTAGATCCAAATATCCATTAAGATTTTTGTTGTCCAATGGTTTATCATCAAAGAATGTGCATCTACCTATTTCATGTCTTCCCAAGTATATAAGAACCTCAATTCTCCTAAAATTTAAACATCAACTATCACCCTCCAAGCATATGATGGTCACCCTTTACAATTTGTAGGCCTAAACCAGAACTTTCCCATTGCATTGGCCGACAAGGAATTCTTGCTCGACGTGGAGAATATTAATGCCCATTTAAACTATAATCTCCTACTAGCATGTAGCTTCACGTACGCCATGAAGGAAGTTTCTTCTTATGTCTATTGTACTATGAAATTCCATCATTACAAGAATATCATCACCATTGATCAATTGACATACTATGATCCTCAGATTAAAGCATTTCCTCAAAATGCCATGTCATCAATGGCATGAAATGATATAGTGTCTACTTTCATTGTGATAAGTTTTGGAGTCTATAAAGATTCCTCATTGCTTGAGGCATATTATGGCCACTACCTCTTGAGACAAAGATTAACACTTCTAATTTTTGCATGCTCCAACAATCACAAGATCCTCAAAATCCCAATATCCCTTCTCAATATCCAATTTGTTAGCAATCTACTGCTCCAAACTCAGTGAGTTCCTAAGGAGGAGTTCCTCCTAGACACCACCCATTCAAGGAAATACCTTTTTTTTTACCACTACTAAGAATATTCAACACACCTATGATAGCTATGTTGAGTTTTCAAAATTTTAACTTGGGGATACCAATATGGTACATTGATCCTCCCCCCAAGACCCATACTAATAAACTTAAACCTTCACTGGCTTTCACACCGGTACAACCAGCTCCCACTGCTTCTCCCACTATTTTAGTTCCAATGCAACCACAATCAGAACCTACTCCAGTTGTGAAAGAAATCAGTGAAGGGAACAAATACAAGAAGAAGGGGGGAAAGATAATGAAACCTTGAGAATAGTTGTTTAACCATCAACACCAAAGCCTACTCCTGCATGCACTTTATGCAATTTACATGGCCATGCAAAAAACAATTGTCATAATCTCCCCCAATTAAAGATTTCTATTTCTAATGACAAACTCTACTAGACCCAAATGTCCCTGAGGTGCAAGTCACGTTACTTTAATCGTCCAAGAATAATAAAAGTTTATGCATAAATCGCCCATGTCATTTGTGTGATATGAATGGTGTTGTCACGTGTCATACCTTCTTGTAATTGTGTTGAATGGTTCTATTTTTGTCCCAAAAGGAACATGCCAATCACCAGGAGGCATTTCTCCAAATGATGGATATTAGAGAGGGCTCATAACATTAGAACTCGATATCAGAAGGATTGGAAGGCAGCATATCAGAACCTTGAGAGGATCAGAACCTCGAGACCTCGAAACTTTGTGTCCTGAATGAAATTCTCTTTTAAGAAATTTTTGATTTGATACTAGGGAAGCAAGGCTAATTTTTTCAGACATTGGGGTCTCAGTATATTGAAGCTTCATCATATCATAAATTTAGAGTATCAGAGGTCAGAACATAGGGAACTCAAGGATTTATATAAAATTGAGTTGAAATGGCATATCAGAGAAGGGGGATATTGAATAAGGTAGTTGAAAGGTTGAATATCGAAGCATGTTGGAACCTCAAAATATCAAAATCTTGTACCTCCTTAACAATTTAATTCCTTTGAAAGCACCAAGGGCTGCAGAGAATAGGAATTACAAAGGATAACGTTGCAAAACTAAATGATCGAGGGGCCATTTTCTCTCTTCTCCAATAAGAGACGTGGAAGTCAGGTTCAACGTTTTTGGGTGGCCTATTGGGGCAAATACATGTGACAGGTGTCACCAGTAAGGAGATTCCATGTGGAGTTGATGACATCAACGTGATTTCATCTCAAAGGTCGTAACTTCAGACGTTGGAGTTTTCATAAAAGGCTATCTAATTATTTTCTGGGAAAGTTCTGCTCTAGTGTGTGGAGCTCTGATGTGACTGCCATTAGGTCATGGGGACCTAAAGGACCAAGGGAATAGAGAAAGCATTAGCACCTAGTGCTGTAAATATTCCACATGGAAGTATCTTGGAGGTCAGTATATCGTAGGATGTAGATCTTGTAACTCTTTTCCTAACTAATATTAATTTTTTTTTACATATGTAGGGGCTTTTGATGTGATTGAAACTTATTAATGGAGCTCAAAAAACCCAAATGTGGAGATCAAATTCACTAAGAGATAGGCCCACAACATGATTATAAAGGCCTTAGTTCCTAAGTGATATGATGTCAGTCACAAATCTTGGTCCCGTGGAGGAAATGCGATAAGGGGCAAAGCAAAAGGGGCCAAATGGCAATCAATATTTTGTAATATAGTAAGCTCATATTAATATAAAGTTACAATATGCAGGTCTTTGAGATCAACCATTAGGGGAATTTTGAGGTCTAAAATGGGCCTCCTAAGAAAAATGTGTAACCAAAATAAAATTTATAAGAACCAATATGATTCAAGATGATGATGTCAAACATGGGGGGCGATTCACCATTTTTGGAGTAAAAAAATAAAAATATTAAAAAATAATAAAATAATAAAACTACTTTTCAGCTCGTATTTTCAATTTATCTCCCTAAGGTTTTACTCAAATTTCGAGTAGGAGAATTAATTTGATGCAACATTTAATTCCTCATTCAAGGAGTAACCACGTTACACACTTTTGATGGACACTCCTACACGAAAAAATGAGAAATACATGAAAAAACCTGATTGCAATCATGTTTTTCAACTATTTCTCATTTTTCGTGTAGTAGGGTCCATCAAAAGCATGCAACATGGGCACTCCTTGGATGAGGAATCAAATTTTGCATCTAACAAGTGTTTCCACTCGAAATTTGAGTAAACTCATAGGGAGATAATTGAAAATGTGAGTTAAAAAAATAGGTTTTCCTTTTTCCTTCTAAAATTTGATGATGTAATCTACTATTATTTTATTATTTCTGCTATCATTTTATAATTTCCTTACGAAGCCCATTTTAGACCTCAAAATTCCCCTAATATAGTTGTGTATGAAGTCTCCAGTCACAACACATTGTCCTATGGTGGATAAAAAAAAAGTTAAGCATAAAGGGGCTAAAGGCATCGTAGTTTTGTGATTTCAAAACTTTCTCTTGATAGAGTTACGACATGTTAAGGCCCTAATATTGTGATGCAGATTGTATGGAGGATGAATGTGTCGGATACCAAGTTGCATAACACCTCCAACGCCACCACAATAAATTGGTTAGAGGGATAAAATGATAGGCAAATTGGAAACTAACTGGGGGAGGAATACAATGGCAAAGTCATGGCTAGATCATCAACCCACCATGAACCCATATAATGGGGACTCAGACCACTCTAGGAAATTAGACGAATCGAAATAGGAGATATTTTTTTGTGTCAATTATGACATGTCATGTTTTTTATGTTTTGGTTAATATTTCATTTTCAAGAAAAGAATCAAGTATGTTATGTAATCATTAGGACAGTCAGGCTAGTCACACACTCAAACAACTATGTAGTTCAGACAACTGTAGCATTCAAAATTATTTTTCTAATTTGTTATTATTTTGGCTCTCCCTATAAAATATAATGAAAATATCATTAGAAAGGGTTCCAAATTATTTTTTCAAAGAGAGGTTCCATGGTTCAATTTCCCTGTTCTAGAGGTTGTAATCGTTTTGCAAAATTTCACAAGTTTAGACCCGTGACATATATTTCATTCTTGAATATTAATGAAGACGTTTTTGGTGATTCTAACCATTGGAATATGTAGTATGTGTTCTCCCTATGTGTGTGACTTCATGTGTGTTTTTTCTCTTCAGAGATTGTGTAATTTGTAGTTGCTGGATTTACTCTTAATCATAGATTTACTTATGTTATATTGTCACAAAAAGTACCTGTGAGATATTGAGTTGAAAGCCTTAAAATACACTCCAAAATTTATGTGCTTCATTTCCTTTATCTTTTCATGATTCTAATGGGATTTATTACATAGGATTTTATGTCTGTCCAACCCTCTACACTAGGTTCCTTCCTTATATTTCCCTTTTCCATATTTAGTACAATGACAATCAAGATGCATTTTTTGTGTGTAGGACACTAGATGTGAACATTTACTCTTGGCAATGTGTTGTAGCCGCTGCAACACCCTCCAAAATTTTGTCTTGTACTCGAATTCCTTAATCACTTATTTGGTAAGCAGATTATCTCAATATTCCCTCTTCAATCTTAAGATTCGTTCACATTTTTATCTTTATATACTATGTTTCATCTTTTCACAAGGGATTATCACTTGTCATGCAAAGGGAAGTTTTTTTTTCTTCAAGAGGAAAGCTTTGTCAGAATCACTTGCCCTCACTACATTGACATATTTCACACTCATCTCATGCACTAACTGGGAAATGCGCAAAAAGTCCAACCTCCCTTAGAATTCAAAAATATTCAGTGGATTTCCCCTAGTGTCTTTCCCTCAGCTGGAACCCACTATATCTAGAAACTATGTAGATTTTTCCCTCATTTACCTAGTTTGTCTTGCATCCTGAAACTACACAACTGTGTCCTCCCAAGGCATCATTGCGCAACAATTCCTTCCATCCTGAAACTGCACAGTTTTCCCCTCAGTTGGTGAGTCTACTTTGTATCTTGAAACTCCACGGATGTGTCCTCCCAAGGCCTCATCCCGTTGGAGTCACTACCCACTGAAATTGCATAGATGTGTGTCTCAGTGATCACAAAAAGGATGGGATGCTAGAGGACTCTCAAGGAGCCAAGGAGGAAGATAATAAGACCAAGGAATCCAACGTATGATAGAAGACAGGGACCACATGAAGACTCCACCTAATTCATAACCCTTTGGAAGGTAGGTATGGAAAACAAAGCATATCTTTTGAAACACACCTCTTAGTGTAGCTTGAAGGGTTACTTTTCATTGTCATATCATTCTATCTTCATTGAACTACATGGTTGTAAGCACTAAAATTCATTCCATGTGTTTCCTCTACGTGTCTCGCTCCCTTTCGCTTAACCAGTTATCATCTTTTGGCATGTTGATTGCTTTGTCATTCTTGTGATGTTATTCTGGTGATTTTTAAGGTTTGCCTTTATGTGTTTGTGTTTTACTAGTTACGTGAACATCCATCACACTCACACACAAAGTTGTAAGCATCGTCATGCAAATGTCGTCTTAGTCATCCAAAGGTCTATCCCATGTGCCACACTTGTTTCTTTCAGCTCTAGATAGTCCCAAAGAGGGCAATTCTTTTCTATGTTTCCATGGTGGTCAACTTTTCCATGTTGTCAAAGCATGCTAGCTGTGTGATCACAATTTTGAGTCCACACAAGCTCAATTTCCTGTCAGACTTAGCCATTTTCCTAAAAATCTATCAATGGAACAATCCCACCTCACTGGACCCCCACAGAGCTCCACTGAGCGGCCTCAATCCTCAATGGTGATGCTCTGCTACCTAGAACTGTCTAGTGCCTAAGGTTGTCCTCTGGGTCAATTGCATTGTGTAATCCCACAAGTGAGAAACTTGTATTGCTTCCCAGAACTATGCAAAAACTTCCTCAAAGCCCCATCTTAATTGTGCACTTTGCAAGATCAGTCATCAAGCCTCTTTTGTGCATGCTAGACCCTCACATTGCGCTGAGACCTGTGCCTACATTTCTCCTAGAAACTGTTCAGAGGTGTCCTCTGAGTGACCTCCCTCAGTGGAGACTCACTTCTTTCAAAAACTACGTAGAACTATCCTATCGTCCCTCTACTATCATGCCTTTTCTTCCCTCATAAAACTATGTAGAGGTGCCCCCTCAGGGTTGCACCTTGCAGCTACCACTAGTGTCCTCAACTGCGTAATCCTGCCTCCCAGTGGCCTCTACGTAGTTTTCCCCGATAGTGAAGACTATGCCCCAAAGTTCCTCATCCAAGCCTAAGCTACGCTCTGCGTAGTCTCATTGATCGGTCTCCTTCCCTGTCACCTCGAACTGTGTAGTGTGTGGTTGTTGGGTCCTCTTCCAAGCCTATCATCTACAAGGAAAATTTTAGGGGCTAATATTTGCAGCTAGGCTAATATTCTATGCTTTTTCCAAAAAGAAGATTCACCAATTTCCATTTTTCTAAAAATGAATTTGCCCAAATTTCATGGAATAAAATAATTCAACCTTAAAAAAACCAATATTATATGTTTTATAATATAAAATAATTATAAATCTAAACATTTTTACAAAATTATCATCAAACATTTTAGTATTTGGATATTAGGGACCAGTAAGATTCGCCAAGGTTGTTAAACTTTAAGATAAACTTCCATCCTTAAAATTTTCCCTGATCATCTATCTCTGGCCCGGACCATGGAATGCAATGCATCATCTTAGACTAGGAGGCTTTGAATTTGACGTCATCCCATGATGAGTGAAATGAAGGAAGAGGTACAAAGATAGATCATGGCAAGAGGACGAATGGGATGAAGTAGGAGCACATAAGACTTACTTCCAGCTCGAAGGATGAAATAAACCCACCAAAGAATGAGCGAAAATAATAGATGCATGGAACCATATTACAAGAATAAGACAATTGAAGACCTCACAACATCAAGCCATGTGGAGGAGAATACAAAGCACATCCAAGGGTGCATCCATCACTTAGCAACATAACAACTTGACATTGCGACGACACCTAACCACTCCATGTCAATAGTGTCATGTCAAGTTGTGTCGTGAGTTTTCAAGGCCACAACACTACTAGGGGCCATATATTTGGTAACTAAATGTAATGTAAAGTGAAAGTCCAAAGTGAAAATTCATAGGAAGTTTAACGGTCATGACGGCAGTCCAAGAGTCACAAGGTGTCAAGATTCACCCTTGGATATATATACCCCTCCCATTGTATGAGCAAGGAATTTTCACGTGGGCTCTTCCCACAAAGCATTGAGTGTTTTTGAGACAGTTATTTGAGGAGTGAGGAGTGGCTCCAATGTCCTAGTACTGGGACTAGTGATGTATGGTGTACAAATGTGTCTTGGGACTTTTTCTTAATTTAGATGCCAGTTAAGGCCACCATGTTTTCACACATGTTTTGTAGATGTTTGTAAGACTACACTTTAAACATTTGTAATGCATGTTTTCTTAACCTATACTAAGATAGTTGAACTACTTTAGTTGTTTTAGTACTTACATTGTTGAGAATGTGTTGTATTGGCTATCACTATTGTCTCGTCCTTATGGACTACTCCAATGGACATTACATAGAACTATCTCGTTTACTGGTTATAACAACTGTCACATCTGTGTGGACTACTCTGCTCGATGGTGTACATGTTTTCCCTTACACTTCAGTTTTAACGACTTTCATATTCGTTGTGGAATATTCCACTAGATGTTGGAAAAATCATTTATGGTTCACGTCTGTCTCTTCCTGAGTGGTACTACTACCTCTCATTTATAGGCTCACTTTACTCTCCCCATTTCCATTAAGAGAAACTAGACATGAGTTACATTACACACTCACCAGACACACTTACCTTGTTGTTTGAAGATACCAGTGTAACACTCTCATGTGCTAACAACCAGCGCCAACAAATATATCTAAGTTAATGGAAACTGGGCCATCATACCGGATTGGATCCCTACACTAAATGGTGTGAGGTCTAGTTGGTACTTCATATTGGGGAGATCACATTGGTTTATGTATTTCTAGCATTGTCAAAATAATGGCGCAAGAAGGAGGGCTAGAGGATAGGCTGTTCCTATAGATTCTAGTTTGAATCTCTTGTTTAAAATGGATCTTCCTAAAATCATAATCTTGGGATGTTTTTCTAAAAAGGCTAAATGTACCATACCCACAGAAGTTATTCATGACCTATCCAAGATGAATTTCGATGGTGAGTGTGAACCATATTTTCATGTGCATGTGCTTCAAGATATGAATCTTTGCCATCGTCACCAAATAAAGTTCGAATATGTCTGGGTTGTACTACTGACCCTCACATTCGAAGGTTGTGATGAACATTAGTGTCATACATTACCCACTACTTCTGTTATATACCTAAGGGGGTAATATGGGGTATCGAGGGAGGTACCCAAGGTAATAATGTAATAATGGGATGGGCCATAGTAATAAATAAGGTGGTTAACTAAGGGTTTTGATCAATAAAGAATCATTTCATATTATTTATGGGTTTATTTGCATAATCTTATATTTTCATATCAGATCTATAATATTTCTGGGTTAGATCTACAACAACTTCTATTGATTCATTCGGCCATATTTCCAAGATGATGGTGAAATATTTTCATAAGTATAGTGACTGTGATGTCTATGAAAAAATATACCATTTAAGAATGGAGCTTGATGATCAGTTGAGGACTTTTCCGATCAGTTCCTTCACCTATGTTGTGAAATTCCACAAAAACTTCTGAACTCATATTTCTTGAGACATGAATTTAAACACTTGGTTCATGTTTCCTAATATAGTGAACCTCCAAATTTCCCTTCTTCGCCAACTCTTGTGGATCATGAGGCACCTCAAAGTGTAAAGGAGAATTCCACTACCCAATTTTTTCCTTATCCTCCTCTATTTTTGGTCCAAATGTATGTGCCCCATTGTGGTGATCTTAAGGCTAAGAAATATGCACAACATGTCCCCAACCCATCTTCTCACCCACCTCCCACTTCAATAGAGGAAATTCAATAATGGATCAAGAAGCCTACAAAGAAGACTCACCCCTCCATTCTATAAGAGGATGTCACCATTCATAACTCAAGTCTCGAGTATGATTTGCATCTTTGCCATCGTATATCATCTAAAAGCCATGAATCCTTGTACCATGACTTGATCAATATACTTCACTAGCCATTTTTTCACATTCTCTTGTTTCTCAAGCTGCTTTCTCAAATTGCGATCAGGTGCAGGGCAGTGACATTACACATGCAGAGGAGTAGGAAGGTGAGGACACTATGAATCTTCCCTCTCTATTTCAAAATTTTCCACATCTAAGCAATGAACTTCCATTCTTGAATGATCCGCAATCTGCTAATATTGGTGGAACTTATTGTACAATCAATTCTTTCAATCAACCCCCAATCTTGGGTGGTAGTCATCTCAATGACGATAAATCCATGTCCCTATTTTGTGACGAATGCCCAAGTATATCATGTGATATTTCAGTTTCTCATTAGGATCTAGAATGTGCTCTGATCAAAGAAGGTGTTTATGTTGAAACTTCCTCTTCACCTCACTTCCCCTTGTGTCCTACCATTTTCAACGCATCAACATGCGGCAAAGATACTCCATGTTGTTTTGTTTCTCCATCTGATGAGTCATCTCCTCGATTGACATAAGACGATGAGGCTTTCCATGATAAAATTTAAAATAGTCTAATGACACAGGACTCTTCGCACCGCTCATCATCTCTTATGTTGCATGAAGATGACTTTTCAATTCACCTTGCTCATGCGATCTCACCAATTAATTTATCTTTGGGCGTACCATCAGAAGAGCCTCTTGAATTGAGCAATTTGATTGCTGTTGAAACTTATGAAAAAGATGGTTGTAATCTGAATAGTAGTTTTGAAATTAGAAACAATAGCCACTGTCAAGACATGCATGATCTATTTCAAGATTCAAAATGCGATTCTAAAACTTTGGAAAGTTCTGGGATGTGTTAGGGATTTGAGGCACTTCGACATCTGTTGATGGCTATGTTAGGACTTCGCGGCTCTGGTAAGCCCTCTGAACAAAATCAGATCTGGTTTCTCACACACAATCCCTTTATCTGCATGGTTGCACTTGATGTGAATCCATGTGTGAAAAATGTCTGGTATTTTGGGTGTGATCTCTCACATTTTAAAATTTTTAGTTATGACTGAATTTACAAATCTGTCATAGCACATCCATCTTCATTCAAATACCTCATGTCAAACTTAGTGTGGGAATGTTTGTCTTGCACAAAGCCATGGAATTGTGAAGTTTATCATCTCAAAGACTACCTTTTCTCACAAACATACTTATCGAATTTCCCTCATCACTGTCAACTCCTCGGTCTTCTTGTGAATCGTGTACTGCAAATTTGTCCTCTCATCACACCAAAAATATCCCCGTGGACTGAAGAACACTCAAGTTGTCACATGAATCAAGTTCCTCTCCAATCACCACGCCTCCACTGGTTTCATGCATTCATGGTGGTAGCATCCTTCTTAAAATCTTGTGATTACTAATATGCTTGTGTAATTGGACACCAGTTCTTGGAAGGTGGTCCATCATATCTAGCTCACAATGAACTTGGTTCCATTGTTCGGAGCATTCACAATATTGTTCAAATGAAATTTTCTTTGTTCTTTGCAAATTGGGAATCTGACATCCCAACTAGCTCATCTGATCATTGGTCTATCTTGGTTGACTATCATTTGGTTTATCTTTTTTCCATCAATAAATTAGATGACAATTTCTTCGCGCTCTCTGACCTTCATTGCTTAACATCTATCTCTTCAAATTTTCATCAAGCAGGTGAGGCACTTCAGCCTTCACTAATGGTTATGGTAGGTCCTCACTGTCTTGGCATGACAACCGAGGATGATCAAATCTCTTTTTATTTACAAGATTCCCAACATGATCCTGTCTCTCCAATTGAAAATTTATCTTTTCAAAGATCATGAGGCTTTCTAGGCAAACATTATGAATTTTAGGATCCAATCGTTGAATGGCTAGAACAATCTTACTTGGCAAGCTCTATTGCAGGCAACAAGTTTCAATCCTTCATCGCACTTGCTAAGAAACTCGGTGCAAACAAGGACACACCCCTAAGAGGCTTTTGAGGATTGTTGAAAAGAGGTATCCATCAAAGGGCTAAGAATGTGCAGTGGATAAAAGTAGTGGTTGTGACATGTCTTTCTCAAAATATGCAAGACCTTCCTTCCCATGTGCAAAATTTTTAGGTTTTTTTATTTTCTGTTGCACATCACTTTTGATCTATTTTAATCGTTCATATCTTTTTGGACTAAAGTCAGGAACAACTACGGTGGTTTCACTAGAAATTTCATTACATGTAACCCTAACTGTCTAGCTAATAGGATAGGAGTAGGATTATGTGCATCTTAGTTTTCCCTTCCTTTCAGTCGTAATTTGTCCTAGCTTTTGTATTCTAGTTTTACATCCTATTTTCCTTGGCTATTTTTTTCCCTTGCCTTTTGATTTTGTTTCCTGGTTCCATGTCTTCTTTCTTTTTTTTGATTTTTCTGTGTGTTTTCACTATGCAAATAAGTGTTGTGCTTGGACCTACATCTTGTCTTCTGAAGGTGTATGTGGGTGAAGTTCAAAGAAGTCTTATGATACTGCAGCCCTTGGCCAGTCTTGTGTCCATCTTCCTTGTCTTTGGTTGTAGCTTTTGACTGATCAAGTCTTGATGGAAAATACGATCTGTCCATAAGGAGAGATTTGGTCCAACCTGAACCTGTGTCCAGTCTGGGAACCTCATGCACGTACTCTATTTTCTTCTTTGGTGTGTTCAAGCTTATCCAACTAGTATAAATGGAGAAGGGGAAAACCTAAATGAGAAAGCTTGAATGAGAGGTATTTATATTCTTCTCTAGAGGAAAAACTTCTCCTACTCTCAATAGGTTGATATCCCTATTTTCCCCCAAAAATAAATAAGTGTCAATGCACAATTCTCTTTCAAAAAATAATTAAAGGTGAAAGAAGAGAAAGGCTTCCTACGTAGAGAGTTGAAGCATGAAAATCCACTCGGGTACTATCCAGGCTCATTGAAATTGGAGCAATGCTTCTGTTCTTGCTTGACTCTTTCAGGGTACTGTCCGTGCTTGATGGAAACAGAGAAATACTAGAGATGAAAAACTATATTCTGAAAATCTTGAGCTTGTGAGCTAAAATACCCTTCCCAATTTGAAACATTGTGATCTAGTTGAATCTTTTGTTGTGCTCAACTGACTTGGTATAAGGCGAAACATGTCTGTCCATGGGGTAAGTGTGGAATCTGAAGTAATCTAAATGATGAATCAATACTCCTTGATTAAACAAGGCCGTACACTAAATGAACCAAGATAGAGAAGCTAGAATTCAACCAGTGTGTCACCAAGTTTTGTAGCGGTTGCAACACCCTCCACAATTTTGGCATGTACTCAAATTTCAGAGCCTACTGTGGATTTTGTAATTGATCATTCCATAGTCACTTATTTAGTAAGATAATGATATCAAGTGACCCCCTTCGATCTTAAGAGTCATTCATGCTTTTATCTTTATATAGTATGTGTCATATTTGGGCAGGGGATTATCACTTGTCATGCAAAGGGAAGTTTGTTTTTCTTGAAGGGGAAATATTTGTGAGAATGGGTTATCATAACCACATAGAAATGTTTCACACTCATCTCATGCACTAACTCCTCAATGCACAGAAAGCCCAACCTCCCTAAGCATTCAAAACTACTCACTGGATTCCCCTAGTGTCTTTCCCTCACCCAAAACCCACTATATCCAGAAACTGCACAATTTTTTCCCTCAGCAGCCCAGTCTAACTTGCATCCTAAAACTCCACAGATGTGGCCTCCCAAGACCTCTTCCCATAATAGTTCCTTGCATCCTAAAACTACACAGTTTTTCCCTCAGCTGCTCAATCTGCTTTGCATCCTGAAACTGTGGAGATGTGTCCTCCCAGGGCCTCATCCCGCCGAAGTTACTTCCCATTAAAACATCACAAATGTGTCTTTTAGTGATCACAAGAATGATGACATGATACATGAATCTCAAAGAGTCAGGGATGAAGATAATCAGACCAAGGAACCCAAGGAATGATAGAATATTGGGACTGCATGAAGACTCCACCGGATGCATAACCCTTTGGAGGGTAGGTATGGAAAACAAAGCACATATTTTGAAACGCACCTCTTAGTGTAGGTTGAAGGACATCTTATCATTGTCATATCATTATGTATTCAATGAAATGCATGGTTACAAGCATTGGAAGTCATTCCATGTGTTTCCTCTATGTATCTTACTCCCTTTCACTTACTCAACAAAATGTCATCTTTTGGAATTTTGATTGCTTTCACATTCTTGTGATATTGTTTTGGTGATTTCAAAGTTTTGTCTTTGAGTGTTTGCATCATCTTAGCTATGTGAACATCCATCGCACTCACACACAAAGTTGTAAGCATATCGCGCAAGTGTCATCACGATCGTCGAACGGTCTATCCCAACTGTCGCACTTGTCGCTTTCAGCTCTAAACAGTCCCACAAATGGTCATGCTTTGCTATGTTGTCCCAGTGGTTAGTGTTTCCATATTTTCCGAGTATGCTATGTGTGTGATCATAATTTCGAGTCCTCACAAGTTCACCTTCCTCTCACACTTAGCCATTTTCCTAAACATCTCTCGATGAAACAACCCTACTTCACCAAACCCTCACTGAGCTGCATTGTGCAGTCTCAACCATCAGTGGTGCTGCTCTACTGCCTAGTACTATCTAGTGCTTGAGGTTGTCATCCAAGTTAGTTTCATTGCACAATCCCAGAAGTGAGAAGCATGTCTTCCTTTCGATAATTACACAGAGACTACCTCAAGATTAGTCATCAATCATCCTTCCTTCTTGCTGGAACCCTAAATTGTGTAGAGACCTGAGCCTACACCGCTCCTAGAAACTGCATAGAGGGGTCGTCCCAATGACCTCCCTCGTTTGGGACTCACTGCTCTCAAAAATTGCGCAGAACAATCATTTGGTTGCTCTGCTGTCTTGCCTTGTCTTCCCTCAAGAAACTGCGCATATATTCCCCCTTAGTGTCCCACCTTACAACTGCCATTAGTGTTCTCAACTATGCAATCTTGCTTCCCAGTGACTGATGGGCCTCTAAATTAGACATAAATTAAGGCCCATGCCTCTAAATTAAACATAAATTAAGGCCCATCTAACCATCCTTCAACATATTAAACCTCTCTTTTTGCATTAGATAATGTATTTTTAACTTTAATATGTTCATTAGTAAGGTTTGTAAATAATTCCATGTTTGTGCCTAATATTATTTATTTTTGTGGAATATTATGAGAATATGGGGCAGATTATGAAGATTTGGAGGAGGAGATAATTTAGGGATTTCTCCCTACTACAGGAGGATTAATATTAATAATAAATCAATAATATATTATGAAATTATGGAACATATTGTGGAACTCCAATGATTGAGAAAATCTAGGAATGTGCTCCCTGCCATTTAATGCAGATTCCCAGTATTGGGAATCAGATCCACTAATAAAGGGATTTTGGTAGGGAAAGCTTCCTCCTTTCATAGGGAATGATTCCTAATCATTTTTTATAAGTACCAAGTCGAATTTTACTCCAATGGGAGATTTTTATTAGTCTTCTTATGGAGAGAACTCGTATTTTTGCAACTCCATTGTATTTTCTTGCAAGGATGTAATTGTATTGATGGAAATAATGAAGATTGTTGTCATGTTTAGCTTATAAATCTTGTTCTCCTCCATAGGTATCTGATTTTTCTTGGGCTTGGCCATCCCAAGAGCCTCAGATCATTTTTTTATCATTTGTTTTTATTCTTCTTACTTCTTATTCATATGCATCTTTTGTTCTTGTTTCTTTCTATTTCTGCATTTAGTATTAATGATTTATTGTTGTAGGACTGGGTTAAATGGTTGATGTAGGTTCTTTTTCAGGATGACAAGAATCATTTCATCCTTGGGAAATATTTGGGAGGTCATATTAATCATTGAGCTACTTGTATTAGTCTTCTTATTCCTAAATCTAGATTTCTAGAACTCCTTTGTAGCAAAGAACAATAAATTTCTGCTATTTTTTAGAGCATGCTAACAAGCTTCAATAAAGTTGGTTCCACTTTCATTAGATCAAAAAAACATTCTAATTAATAAAAAAATCTACCCCATTTCAGTTTCACATGATTAGGTTATCCATTTGATAGATTTACTAGCTCACTAGTTCTCGAATTTCTCATCTTTTAGTAATTTTCCGTTATTTAATAAATCTTCCCCAAGTATAGATGAATTTGTGGATTGATATAGAAAATAATATGGGTTGTTTCAGGAGCTTATATATTGTAGGGAGACCTCATTTCGTTCACCTCATCCAAGCCTCATTTTCCCATGTTGCCAAAATCCACTAAAATCTCAATCTGAATTCTTGTTTTATAAGCAAAAAATGCCATTTCCATTGAGAAAATCTACCCATCTTGAATCTCTTTCTTGAGTTTTGGGTAGTGTCCACCACCTCCATGCATTATTCTTCCATTATCCACCTTTTCCAAGCTCCATTCCACCTTCTAGACCACTTCCTAAGCTTTTTGCCTATTTTTTGTAAAAAAACAGGGGATCCTGCAGACATCCTATAGGAACTAGTACATCGTGTAGACATCCAGTAGGAAATCCTGTAGTGGCCTTTTTTGAGCCTGAATTGAGAAAAATACTCATTTAAGTTAGGATTAGGCCTCTACTTAACAACCAAGCCATCAAAACCATTGTACCCCTCTTCCTCCACACCTGTCTCCTCTGCCAATGAACAAGGAAAGATTAGCATTTGCATTTATAAAATGAAAAGATAAAGAAAAATAGTTCTTTTTATTTCTTACCTAGCACATGAATGAAACAGTTAATACTCCCTAGATCAGATTCCATGCTCAGTTATTTTAAATCATCACATGTGATAAATAGGGTCAAGTTATGTTTCTTTTACAATTAGTTCGTGATCTTTATGCAATTAGAATATGTTTCTTTCCTTATACTTTATTTCTTGCAACAGGTTAGGGTTTCCATTTCGAGTGGTTCATTTTCTGCAATTAATTTAGGATTTGATTTCAGTACATGCACTTCATTACATCATGATAGAAAAGGCAGGACACATTTTATGCTGTACATATAGTCCCGATACCTCTTAAATTTCTACGAACCACGGGTTGATAATTAAAGTTGGTAGCCTTGGGAGTTGCAACATTCTTGTTGCAATATCGAGGCTCATCACTTTTTGGCACCGTTTCCAAGGAGGTGTCGAAGTATGCACTGTTTTTGTTCCCTATTTGATTAATTTCTTCTTACTTTAAAAAAAAAAAACAATTCCATTAGGCATATTTCATTTCAAAAATAGAAAAGTGCATTGCATTAGTGTTTCATTCAATCATAAAAGCAAAAAGTAAAATCTCCAACACCAACCCACCCCCCATTTGATCACATGGGGTAGTAAGAGCCACATCACCACTCACTTTTGTAGCTAAAAATAAGAAGATGGAAAAGAATGTAGAAGAAATGGATGGAGATGATGACAATGAGGAAGATCCTCTTGGATTTCCCATTCAAGATACTGATGGTAGTGTGCACATGAAGAAAATCTCTCCATATTTTCTTCCAAAATTTCATGGTCTAAGGTCAGAGGATCTGGAAACCTTTCTATTTGAATTTGAAATTGTTTGTAGATATTATGGTTACTTATTAAAAACTCAAAAACTGAGATTATTTCCGGCAACATTGAAGATAGAGCTCTTAAATGGTTAATTATTTTAGATACTAATTCAATAAGATCATGGAATGATATGCATAATATATTTCTAGAAAAATATAAAGAACATGATCTTAAAGAATAAATCTTTAAAATGAATAAAAAATAAGATAAGAGTCTAGAGAATCTAATAGAAAGGTTCATGTATAATGTTAAGAGGGAAAAACTACATCATTTAGGATTTGACACGCTAAAATCCATCTTACTTAGAACAATTAGGGATGAGCGGATTGATCTCCTTGATCTCATGAGTAGAGGCGATGTATATCAATTATCATTTGAGGAAATTTGTGAAACATGCAAACACATATCAAGAGGAAGGGAAAGAGTAAGTCAGTCATCTTCAAGATCGGTAAGTCAAGCTAAACTTGGAAATCTGTTTGATGACTTTAAAACATAAATTCTTAGCAATCTAAGTAAACAGGTAGAAATGTTAAGAATACAAAATAAGAAAAAAGAAGATGTTGATATTTGTGTTGTCTATGCAGAATCACATGATGTTAAATATTTCTCCTCTTTACCAATGTTGAAGGATGTTATGAAACCATCTCACAAAAAGATAAAAAAGATAGGTAAACACCTTCAAAATAAGCCTCTCCAAGGGGGAAGCCTCCTTTACATTACACAAATTAACAATTCTTGGATGATACAAATGGTAATATCTCCTTTCTATATATAGGATTCTAAGGGGTCATATAATAATTAGAGCCGACATAACAATAATAATGTAAGGGAAGAATAATAACAATAGTGGGCTTCTATGGGGCACAATAATAACAATATGGGGACTACATGGGCACAAAAATATAATAAGGGGGTTTTTCTAATAACAATAAGGGGTTTCACTATTAGTATAGGGACCTAACATGGCCCTCTCCTTCAAAAAGTGTTATCCTCAATGCTTAAGTAATTATTGATGCTTCTGTATAAAATTCATGTCGTCCCATGTGGAATCTTCAACAGGTGAGTTCTTCCACTTGATGAGATACTCTAAAATTGATCACTTTCGTAGATGTTGGGTTCTTATTTTTGTGACTGCTCCAGGTTCCAATATGATTTTTCCTTCCTCATCAAGTTCTGGAAATATTGTTTGAACTAGAACCTTTTGCAACTTTTAAATGAGTGACCACACTTCTTCTTCCTTCTTCCATTCATCCCTTTCTTCGTTTATCCAATCTAGTTGGATAATAGAAATAGCACAAAACAATCCCTCCACATCCTCATCCTCTCTTAAGAGTGCATCTACAACAACATTTTGCTTCCCTTTTTGGTAGATGATTTCAAAGTCATAACCCAACATATTTGTGACTCATTGTTTTTTTTCTTCTAAATGTAATCTTTGTTCTAAAAAGTATTTAAGACTATCATGATCCATTTTTACCTTGAAGTGTCTTCCCATTAAGTAAGGTTTCCATTTCTTAAGTGCATGTAGTATTTCCAACATTTCCTTCTCATAAATAGTTTGCTTGAGATGTAGCTGTAAAAATACCCAATCGCCTACATAAAAATTTCTTTCTTTGCGATATTGATCTGCCTATTGTTTCATTCAATTTTGCACCAAAGTGGAGTTATCCTTTAAAAGTTGGAGAACTTGTTGTTGATGCTCAATGTGATCCTTCACTGCTTGAATCTATTTCTTCTTGATATGTCCTTCTATCTTGACAATTTGAGGAGTGGTAATTTCTTCCAATGTATTACAGGATATGGTTAGATTCATTTCTTGATGCTCGATGTGATCTTTCACTTCTTGAACATTTTTCTTCTTGATATGTCCTTCTATCTTGATAGTTTGAGGAGTGGCAATCCCAACCAATGCATTACAAGATATGGTTGGATTCATTTCGTCTTTCTCGATGTGATATTTCACTTCTTGAACCTTTTTCTTCTTGATATGTCCTTCTATCTTGAGAGTTTGAGGAGTGGTAATTCTTTCCAATGCTTTACAAGATATGGTCAGATTCATTT
>APFE030481600.1:0-15079 GCA_000404065.3 Pinus taeda | reverse complement strand
CAGAGGCAATAAAACAATAACAAGGAGCGATTATTGGACGAGAGACCAGACTCTATACCCAAACTATAACGGAATGACAGGACGAGACCAAAGGATCTTACCGTGCGAATAGAGTTCGAGTGAGCGCACCTCTAGAGCGAGAATAGATTCGGGCCACAGGAGAAAACCACAAGTAAACACATAACCAAATTCGGAAGGCTGGTATTCGCCCACAGTCATAACCGGAGGAGAATCAGATATTTCCATATTCGCTAGAGCTAGAACCATACAGTATACCCAACAAACCCTCGCAGAAACCTCACAACGGGACAAAACAATCGCGAATGACCGGGAAGCCAAAGCGTTTTGGCCAAAGAACAAACGGAGGAATGAGGCCCGAGGTTCGTAGGTGGAAATTGAATGCATCATTAACTACTCCCAGTGCCAAACAAATATCTACTGACCACATTGCATGCAACCGCCGAACACAATCACCCAAATCTAACACGTCATAAAGTCCAACAACAAGTGTAAAGCCGAGAACTCGTGGAAGTGTGGGCTGGGTTATGTCAAAATCATATGAACCTATTTTTATTTTTATGTTTATTTTTTTTTGCTGGCCCACATGGTTTGAACTTGGAAACTCTAGGGACATAACTCCTCACTATCAAAACGACTGTGGATCGAGCTACCTCGTGTGCTTATAAACCCATTATTCTAAATATATATAAAAGATATATTTGCTTCTTTAACAACTAGGACAATTCTAGAACGCTTCTACATCAACAATGTTTGGAAGATTATATGCACTATACTACATAATTTTCAACAACTTGTAACATGAATACATCGATCATATCATGTATGTTAGTTTTGGTGACACACGATGAATAATATGAAGAAAAATACATTAATGATAATCAACAACACATTAAACATATATTAATATGCACTTCACATTAACATATATATAAGTAAATATGTAAGAGATTTCCTTTTTACATGAAATATCTTAACAAAACACTCATTCACCATCAATCCAAAACCCTACTAACCATACATTTGATATTTTATATATTAAAATATATATCATTTTAATTCTAAATTAAGTAATATATATACCCACATGAAGAATGCATAATGATCGAGCACTAAAGCTACCTTCACCATATGTATCATATGGATACAAAGACGTGTACACTTGTAGATCACATTGCCAATGACATCATTTGGTACACCTCGTGGTTTGTTTTTAATTTTTTTAGCTTATTATGTTGCACACGGGTTTTTAAATATCGCGATTGCACATGATACACCTCAATATGCTGGTGCTCAATTACAACGGTCACAGCGGTGTGCCCAGTCATGTTAGTACGTTCAATTATATACAATGCACTCATCCACCGAGTCACATGTAAAATTTTCTAGAAGCACTAATCCATTTCTTAAAATCAATAATTTCGATATAATAAAATAAATTAAAATATGTCCTTATCTATATTTTAATTATGAATCCATATTTGATATTCTATCTTTCTAATAATCTTTCCATGTCATTCGAGATAGACTATTGAATTAGAGAGGTACGGCAATGGCAGCGTGATATATTTTCTCACCTTATTATAGACTAGATTATAAACATTCTCTCCGAAGGAATGTTGTTCGCTTGATAGGATAAGATTAATGGGATGGCATGATAATGCCAGGCAGCGGAAGGAATGTCTGTCGGTCTCTTCATAATAGGATGGTACAACAATGGATGACATGATATAAGAAATGAGAGATATATCTCTACATTATTATAAATAGTACATTATTATAAATAGTACATATTCATGAGAGAAATTAATAATAATAATAATAATAATAATAGATTAATATAATAATTGATGATTGATGATGATGATGTTGTGTTTTAATATTTCATTAAAATTTTTGAATTTTTATAATTTTTATTAGAATTTTGAATTTGAAAGGAATCCACTTTCTATTAGCATTGACACAAAAAGTTCTGAAGGTTGAAGGTCTCAAAGAGAATTAAATTAATAAACTCTCGATAAACAAAGATAGCTTTAACAACAAAACCCTCAACCAATTGAAGCTAATCTTGATGACATAAAGCTTTTATAAAACTGTATTGATCAAATTTATTAAGAGGTTAATTTTAATCAATTTTTCAATAAGATTTTATGTTTTTGACGTGAACAATTCTGATTATAAATAAAATACACATTTAAACTATTTTTAATTATTAATTTTTTAACTAAATTTCTAAAATTTTAAAACTAATTTTTAAATTTCATAGACGAACGGGAAAAATATAATAATAATAATAATAATTTTAAATTCATAGACCGTACGGAATAATATTTAATGATAAATAATAATTAATAATAATTATAATTAATAATAATTAAATATTAAAGATTGCATTATATAAATAATAATTTATAAATATAGTTTATTATTAAACTATTTTAAAAAGTAAGTATTATGTTTTGTGTTTTTGAATATGTTTATTAGAACTTTGAATTTTTATAGAGTTTTTTTTAAATGTGTTTCATGGTTATTGGAGATTGGTGACTTGTTATGTCTACAAAATATTGTTCTAGGAAGATCAACCAAAAGGGATCACTTTCCACCAACTCAAACATGAAGTTTAACCTTGAAAGCCTATGAAATATTGTTCTAGGCAGATGGACCCAAAGGGATCACTTTCCACTAGCTCAAACACAAAGCTTTACCTTAAAGATATCAAGATAATTAAACCCATGACCTCCTAATAACAAATATGCTTAACAACAAAGACTTAACCAATTGAGCTAACCCTCATACCTAAAGCTTTTATAAAATTATAATAAAATATAATATTAAATTTGTGAATTTTAAATATAATTTCAATAAATATTTTATATTTTTGAGATTGAACAATATATTTATATAAATAAAAGATTATATATTAAACTATTTTAATTAAATTTTTAAACAAAAAAATTTAATTTAAAACTGATTATTTTTACACAAAAATATAGAATCATTTTTTTTAGTGTGGTTCACAAACACCCTGGTCAGTGAGTGGTCGACACAAAAATATAGAATCATTTTTTTTAGTGTGGTTCACAAACACCCTGGTCAGTGAGTGGTCGCTAGGTCCACGGAAAAAACTTGGCTACCTAACCCCAAGAGCTTTGGGCAAATTCGACCTTGTGACCTCCAGATAGCGAGATACAGTTTTGACCAACTAAACTAACCCTTGGAATCAATAATACTTATATATTATATCAACATTATTATAATATTACTTTTTAAATAAAATTAATCTTTTATATAATATTTTTATATTACTAAACATTACTTATTTTTATAAGTTCATAAATAGTACATTGTTCTCATCAAAATTTTGCATTTCTAAAGATTTTCAATAACACAATCATCATTTAACCCTGTCCTATTCATTAACCATTACATATATGGATTATAATGATTTCTTAAACTAATAGCCTATCTTAATCTATATTGAATTTAAAAAAAAAATATTAATTTTTTAAATAATCCACAGTACTGTATGGTATACTTATATAAGGATGGATTAATAGGAAGCGAAAAAACATCAATTTCCTTTAGATGAATCAATGAATAAGAAAGGTGTATGATTAGTAAATTTATGTGCATGTTTTACTGATAAGATTGTGTAAATTCTTGTATCATTAATTACTTCACAAACAAATAATCATATTTTTAATATTGTGTAATCCTATTGGTATTAGTGTGTATGAATGGGGATATGCTAGCTGGCTTGATCATGATGAAGATGAGTCATACCAAAGACCTGAGCAATATCAATTGGACTTTACATCATGATTTGAACTTGAGGTTGTTAAGAGTCTATGTGGTTTGTTATTTGGTCTTAAACTAATAACACCAAAAGATATCATTAAGTAATGAGAACAAAACGGTATGTGTTTGATCAAATACTTTAAGCAGTGACACATTGAGAGAGGTGTATAGGAATATTGCACTTTGTTTTTATTATGATCTTCTTATTGCCTCACCTCTGGATGATTGCCTCGTTAATTCTATAATTCCTCAAGTCTTGATGATGGCCTCGTTAATTCTATAATTTCTCAAGTCTTGATCCTTGCCTTTTTTTTTTTATCGCATTGGCTGTGATGTGTATATTTGTATTTTTTTTCCTAGAATTGGATCTATGGTTAAATATCAATTTTGGTGATATGTTTAACTTTGAGTGTTTATATGAATGAATTTAATTTAGTATTAAATGGTAATGTATTTTTATTATTTTTTAATAGTTTACTTTTATGTTTATATGTAGTTTTTTGAGATGGGAGATGTTTTTCTAAATTTAAAAGGGAGATGATATGTAATTTTCTTCCCTATTTAATAACATTATATTAAAAAATTAAGAATTAAAAATATTTTAATACTCTACATAATAATATTTTTAATATCAATAAGTTATATAAAAATTTTCTACATATATATAATTGAAAAAACAAAAATTTCTTATATTGAGAGATTTTTTTTCCAGGAAATTAAAATTGTATTTCTTCTATGATTAAATAGATTTCATACCTAATTTAAAAAAGAATATTAATAATAAAAAAAAATTTTACAATGTTGGTTATTAATAAAGGCTTTCAATTCGATTCTATCTACACAAACTTAGAAAGTAAACATATATTTTAAAAACTTTATTAACACAAAATTGTTGGAATTTCAAACACATATATTAATTTATATAATATTATATTATAATTATATTATATAATATATATATATTATATATATATATATTATACACACACACACTCTCTGAAAGTAAAAATATTTCTTATTATATTGAGAGACACTTTTTATAATCTAAGGAAGATGTGTAATTATTTTCATGCTCAACATGGAGTTAAAAATTGACATTTAAAAGTATATTAATAACAAAAAATTGTCTTCATGTTAAAAATAAATAATATGTGTGTGTGTTTTCCAAAGGAAAAGATCTTTACATTACACAGTTGAGAGCATACATATAGTTTGTCTAAAAAGACTCACAAAATATTAGAACTAGCTACCTCTAAATGTGTGTGATTATGAAGAAAACTAATGACCAATCAACATTTTAATATACTCATCCAACTTGGCACCATGCATTACTAAAAAAAAAGAATATATAGACATGAAACACTCTCCAAATGGATGAAAAACCATGTAAGCCTATATTTCATACTGCCAACTCTAAATAGAAACAAGGAAGATACCATACAACCATTAACAGCAATATAAACCAATTTAAAATTTGGATTTCATGCTTTCTATCATAGAGGTCGTAAACAACGAGTGTGCCATCATAAAATTCCAGCATGATCTTTAATAATTGATTATATTTTTCATTTAATTCTCAATAGATATTGGTGAAGGACATCCATTTGAAATCTAGGATGAAGTTGCATATAAACTCAACAAGGAATGAAGGTGAACAATCTCCACTTTAATTTTCCCAGTCGCCTAGTTGATGAATTCTTGAGAGTTTCTCATAACCTGTAACGTTTCCACTCCATGAGATTTAACAAACTAGATGAAGGCCTATACAATCGAAAACACAGCCTTAGAAGTGGAGCCAAACCTAGGAGTATATTTAATATGAAAATTGTGGTATAAGTTTACACATAAAACCATGCTGACCCTACACTTGGGAGGATGCCCTCGGATGACTCCATTGAATAAGCCCTAAGGAGTATCAAAATCTAGTTTTATCATGGAAGGTAGT
Organism: Pinus taeda; assembly: GCA_000404065.3. Classification (NCBI taxonomy): domain Eukaryota; kingdom Viridiplantae; phylum Streptophyta; class Pinopsida; order Pinales; family Pinaceae; genus Pinus; species Pinus taeda. The sequence continues at coordinate 9,318 of APFE030481600.1, read as the reverse complement.
CACATCTTATTCTTTTTTGGTTCACACCTAAAGTCTCACACGAGTTTTCCAATTAGGCCTACAACCACCTCCCTAGGAACTCACTTGTATTATAACATGATAAGATTACCTTCCTGCCATATGAAATAAACAAAGTGACATGGAAATGATTCATAGTTCAATATTGCAACATCCATTAACTAGAAATAGATGTTATGCTACAAACTATCCTTGTTCCATATCACCTTTGGACTAAAATGTTTGGTAATGAGGCTCCATACCAAAGTTGCAAAATAGAATGCAATGAAAATTTCTACTTCCTATCATCACATCATACACCTATAGGTCTGATCCAATTTCTCTTTGGAACATTACCCTAGGTTAATAGTTTGTTTCTTATAGTGTGCCACAAGACTATTTTCTCTTTCAATGGTCCATAGAATTTCCAAATGTGTTCCCACCACCACATCATATGCCCATTAAACTAAGATTTGGCATATGTTGTTTGTAACAAAAATGTGGCTCACCATTTATGCTTCCTATCAACACATCATACACCTATGGGCTTGATACAACCTAACTTCAACCCATTATCTTAGGTTAATAGTTTTATTAATAGAGCAATCTAGAAGATTATTTTTTCTTTTAATGGTCCATGCAATTTCCACTTGTGTTACCACCATCACATCACATGCCCATTGAATTAATCTTTGTCCTATGCTTTATATATTAACTTGGTTGTATAATCACCTTATATAGCATTCTTGGACTAATATACATATTCTTCATTCTATTCAACCAATTTTATATAATTAGAACATTCCTTACCCACAAATCCACAACATTCAATGGCGAGACCTCCTACCAATCGAAAAATTTCCTTTGTGTTCCATCCACATCTACCTATACTATCATGATTATGTTCCCTAACATCCCAAAGGGAAAATATATCATGGTCATGTAAAGATCCTAGAATGTCTTCAAAGATCCAAAAGTTTTCATCCACTATTTCCCAAGGATCCTCACCTATACTAACCTTATTCCCATTCTTAATTCTCCACACTATCCATTTTCCAACCAATGGAAAATATTTCACTAAAGCTTTCCAAACTATTGATCTATTTTTAGTAAACTTCCTTAGGATTCTAAACCATTCGTGTATTATTAAACCTCCTAAATATTTGGAGATCATCACTCTTCCTTAAAGAGCCTTGTTTTGTGTAAGCCTCAAAATATTATTCGTTGCCAGTACTTGACTAAACAATGATCATTATTTAATTCTCCATCCTCCTAGGCTCTTCAGTTGTGCCATGCATGATCAATTTACTAGTGGAATCCCTTTCTAATCTTAGTTCCCCAACCACAAAATTGAAATAAATTCTTCCTGATCTTCGATAGAATCTATTTTGGCACCTTAGTGATAGAGGTATAATATTTAGGGATAGTATCTAAAACTGATTTGAGAAGGATTAGTTGACCTCCTCTCACAAACCATTTGTGCACCAATAAACAAATATGAGCTTCTATTTTCTTAAACAACCATAGCTAATCCTCAAAAGTTGTAACGATTAGGATTTAAAAGCAAGCATTGATATTTAAATTCCTCAACAATACTCTACCTAATAAAGGGGAGAGCACTCTTTGAAGAGGGATTAAATTCCTCTTGATGAAAGAAGTAGTGCACATATGACTTCATCCAATTATTTTCCATTCTTGGAGCCTGTCAATAAAGGTCCAAATTCTTTTTAAGCCTTCAAACTCTTGGACAAACCTTGCACAAAATAGGAGGGCATCATCAAAGAAAAGTAGGTGAGAAATAATTTCTAAAGGAGTATCCATGAACCTTTTATCTCACCTCTACCTCTCGAATTGTATGTTAGTTTGTTAAGACATTCACCCAACAAGAGGAAAAGGAAGGCATATAAAAACATCCCTATCTAATCTCACATGAAGCATGGAAGAACCTAGATGGGGATCCATTGATATCGACCACAAAGGAGGTTGATTGAACTCAACCCGATATCTAGTTGATAGAGACAAGTTTCATGACCATTTGTACCAAAACAAACGTAAGATAAGTTCAACAAATTTCATTATAGGCCTTGGGTAAATCTATCTTAAGAAACACCAAAGGGATTTTAGAAGTTTTTTTGAATGCAATGTCTCTTAGACAAGAGCCATTGTGTCATAGATTTGGTGCTTAAAGAGGAACCCAAACTATTTCTTCAAGATTATCTCACTTGGGATTTACTTGATCATATTGGATATAATTTTGGGGATGACCTTATAAATGATTTTATAGCATGATAAAGGTCTATAATATTCAAAAGAAACCGTAACCTACTTTTTAGGGATAAGTGTTAGAAATATGGAGTCCAGGGAGCCCAAAACGTTTCCGCGCTACTTGGATTCCTAAACCTATTAAGTAGATTGTGTTTTAAGAGCTTGTAAAACCAAAGCTAAAATTTAGCCTGAAATCATCGAGACTAGGATTGTTTCCTTTCTTCATAGAATTAATAATTAAGAGTAATTTTTGGACTCTAGAGTGAACTCTTTTTGTCACCTTTTTACTACTTATTTTTCCTACCATGATTTTAGAAGCCTATCATATTCACTATCCTATACTCTATTACTATAATTTTAAGAACAAATCATGCTTTGAACTATAAGGATTAAACATGAGAAAAGCCAAAGGTAAAGTTTATATTATTTTTATATTTTCATGCATTCTTTTACAAAAACTATTTAAATAACATAGCTATGAAAAAAATAGTTATGTAGCTATATATGACATTTCGTAGCTAGTTTCTAACTCTGTATATGAGTTGGAGGTCTAAATGATTACGAGAACATGGAAATATTGTGAGTTGGAAGACGTGGCAAAAGATGACCTTAATCTTCTCCACCTTTCAAATACAAGCCAGAACATTCCATATTAGCACGTGAAAAGAATCAAAGGTATGTTGGAAATGTATTCACTACTGAGGTGGGGAGGAGGTGAATCTGTAGTGTCTATGTTTATTAAATTTTAAATTCCTTTTAAATTATTGCAATACAATATTCATTAACCCATTGGTAGATTAAAAAATATAGAAAAATATATGAGAACCATGAGAAATAATCAAGGTAAACATGCACAAAAGAACACCATATCTTTATGGTGGAAAACCTCTCCAGGGAAAACAACCACCTATTCCTCTGCTCCTCAAATATTCTATTATGCTAAAGAAGTTTTACATAGAGAAGCTATCACCCAGCAACTAGAAGACTCAACTACTAAGACAATCTTCTAGAAACATCAAATAGAAAGACGTTTCTCACAGGACTCTATCAACCACCATTCATTGGAGGCCACCACCACCAACGAGGCTTGCCCAACTCCGATTGGAATATGGAGAAATATGATTTCGATTATGATCTATTTGCTAGAAGGCTCCCACCTCATCTACATGTTATCTATAATGAAGCCTCATGCCTTCAGCACCTCCATGAGAACCATGTTTCATACATTTTCAAACTGGGCTCTCCAACCTGCTCAACATGAGAAACCCAACAACCTATAATTGATATAAGATCAAAACATCATAATAATACCACTAAAACAAATTTGTATAACTCAACCTCTCAATCACTGCAGCAGACCAACAACAATACATGCAACAAAGATAATATGATCAAAACATGATAAGAAATAATGAAAGAAATAATATGCAATCCTTCCTACACTATTACCATACTATTGCATAATATCTTGGCTAAAACAAAGTTTTGCTACCATCTTTTTTCACTATAATCTACTGAAAATATTCTGCATAAATTCTTGCACAACTCACATAAACCACACTTCTCTTACTCACACTTCTCCAAGGTCACACAACCATCATATTTATTTCTCAAGTGAACCAACCAAATAGACTCATGATCTCCATCTATTTGTAATCTTCTAAAATGATTAAAACAATTAGTCCCAATCCTGTAGTGGAGCTTTGTTCGTATGTTGGAAGTGATTAAGTTCATTTCTTATTTACCCAATCAAGACACTAACTTCATTTACTAATGAATATTCTCTTTTAACCATATTCTAGATGCACAATAACCTTTTCCTAACCTTTACACAACGAATCTTGAACAATACAACCCGGAAGAACAAATAAACAATCAATGAGAGCGAGGAATGAGGAGAGGTTTTCGTTAAACAACCCAGTCACATGCACAAGCCAATATCCATGCAACTGGAACCTCAATCCCTCTCATGGGACCTATCTCTAAGCGACTGGAGCTTTCCAGTTGCTCCCATCACCCATCCTCCATGAAATTGAGGCAGAGGATTAGAAAAACACATCCCAAGTCATCTCATAACATGATCAAACTTGGTGCACTACTAAATCACCTTTGACCTCAGGAATCCACTTTAGCCCTCGTAATAGTCAACAATACACTGTAGTAACTCCATCATCATTATAAGTCAAACTAGGTTACTTGAATGCCATCCACTAGTCTCTCCAACAATCAAGTCATCAAAATTCACCATAGCTACACCAACATCTGCAACCATCAGTGGTAGACCCTACAAATTATCATACAATTTGAAACCATCCATACATACACCAAGTACCATAAACATGCTTGACAATATCCAATACTATCAACTAAGTGTAGCAGCTCCACAACATGCCAATGCATCCACACACAAGCCAATAACTTGCATTAGCATCTGCCACTAATCATCTACAACCATCAAGATAAGGTCTACAACCCATGCACAAACCAAATGCATAAACACATATTACTAAGTTGTTGTCAATGCCAACCATCGCCAATGCAACCTCCAACACCAACACTACTAGGTTCAATGCCAACCAATCAACTCATCACAACATCAATGCCAACAAACTACCCCTTTGGCAATGATGTCAAATCCAACTGGGTCAACCAAAACAACTTCATTCACTCCCCCTTTGGCATGAATGGAAAATGGATAACCTCATCAAAATAGTCATAGTTGAATAGACACTCCTCCCCCTGGACACTAGTTGTGTCTCAGCAAGTAGCAACAACCATAATCATCCACGTAGTGTGGGTAGTAGCATACCATCACCAACTAACATAGCAACACATCATATACATCAACAAAGTCCAATCATAATGTATCAATAAATAATAACACTCCTCAAGGAAGCATGACATCAAATAGCAGCAATAGCTCTCTCCTCCTAAAGCAACAATATAATCATTGATAACATCTAACATAGCAGCAACACCTCATAAGAAACAAATAACAACAACAACTCTCTACTCAGTAGCACCATTAAATCAATCTCATCTCAACAGTAACATAGTATACTCGCAACAACAAAAAACCATGTCTGGTCAGTAGCAGAATACTAGATATGTTCTCCTTGAGCATCATCATCTTGTAACCAACACCTTCTAGTTGAATGCTACACCTCAAGGACCAAGGGATTGACTATACAATATGAGCGATACAATACCCATCAACACATATGAATGGCTTCCCTCATCAATGAATACTAGACATCAAAACTCTCTCTCTAACATGATCATGACCATTGATATACAATACAATGTAGTACATGGTTGTATAAAGAAATTCAAGGCTATAAAATGACTATCACATGATATACAATAGCCAAAATATGGTTGTAATAAACCATAACAACACCATATTGTCATGACTCATAAACTTCTAACACCGACTCATGAGAACATAGACTCAATGACATGAACACTTGATTACATGGCTTCACAAATAAGATACATGAATGAAGTTGATGAAGTACAATATGAAGCTTGTGGTTGTTACATAATTACCAAAACTTATGCCTCTCCACAAGAAATACTCAAATATGCTCCTTGAACAACACTATAAAAAATTTGGCTAACCAAGAAATGAAGAATGAACAATAATATAAATATGATCATGTATACAACCATCCAAGTGTATATGATAGATCCATCATCTAGCAGTAATGACCGATCATCATGAGATATGAGAGAAACACTATCATATAATCATGACATCAACTGAGCAACATAAACTCCAATATGTAGCAGCAACATAAGTATAGCTCATGAAATTCCAACAACAACATATGACCATCATCTCACATCATGCACATAATAGCAACAATAAACATGTCAAAATTATGTGCACCATTTGCATTAGCAATCACCCACTTAAAGTAGCAGGAATCAAACCGACACATCTCACATCATAAGATAAGCCTCAAACTATTATGGCAGTAAATCATGAATTCATGAAACATAAATCGGATAAGCAAAACCTCCAACTAGTACTCGCATATCATGTCTCTGGTAACCATCAAGCCATATATGCATAATTCCAACAAATAAGTAGTAGCTAATAATCATCAACTTGGACGAGCACTAAACTTGTAGCAAGATTTGTCAATAACAAGGCCATCAATGATAATCCATAGAAATATATATCAAGAATACCATCGACATAGTGACAACAACAAACTCCTCAATGGTTCCAACCAATAAGATATAAATGATTTATCATGCAATAATGTGACCAATACATTGCATCATATGTGGAAAAAAACAACTATAGTAGAAAACCATAAGCAAGCATATGAAGTATAAACACCATCAACTTGAAAATAATTAGCCAAATGCAACTCATATATGACATATAAACTCAAGGAAATTCTCCTCAACCTCTAATATCTCCTGTAGTGGCCAATGTTAGATAAGTAGGTAATCATGAAAGACATAGAAACCTCCTCCAAATAATCTCACGGACCATGATGCCATCAATAAACCACTAGAAAATGAAAGCATGTGAGATGCTCCCCTTGCACATGTTCCATATCTAAAACGAACAATCATTGGTGCTATAAAATCATAGCAACCACATGCAACATAATTCTCATCCAAACTTCTAATATGGCAGAACTTTTGATAATCTGCATGCAATCCATATAGCTACCATATGATCCCCCTGATACCATGCAAGCCTTAATTTTTAGTGGGAGTGTTTTGCTGCTACTTTCTTCTCCAAATTTTGTGAGGTTGATCTTTGGCAAGCATATTCAGATTTGGTTTCTTGACTGATTGGGTTTGCATGACTTTGCTCCTTTGATTTGATTGTTAGGATATTCTGACACATAGGAATAGTTAAGTATAACTTGGTCTAGTATAGAGTTAGGTAAAGTGTGTTTCTTTACTATGTACATTTGTAACTTACAATCTGACGGTCACGATATGTAGTGATCCGATGGTTCTTCTCTCCTCGGTATTACCCGACACTTGATCCGTGGCTTGACACCCGATTGGTCCATGATTTTCTATTTAAAGCGCATGGATGGTCATTTGTAGGTTAAACGTGCATGAGAGAAGCTTATGTAAATTTTCATTCTTTTATTAATAAATTGCCTGAAGTGGCCACGCGTTGGCTCAGGCCATGGACTGTTTCCCTCTTTGAGGGTTTTAACCACGTCAAAATACTGGTGTATTGATCTGTGATCGGTTTGTGAACGGTGTCATTTAGTGTTTTGTCTGAGGAACTTACCCTGTAAATTCCTACATGGTATCAGAGCTATTTGAGGGCCACGTCCGTTGGTGATCCAAATCTGAAGCCGGTACAACTGCATTTGACTGCCATCTCCTAGATCTTCTGTTTCTGACTGCTTTCGGGCCGAGAGGACTGCTCTGTTATTTTAGGAGCATATGTTCCAGTGAGGAACCCCTTTCGTTTGACGCGAAAAGGTTTCTGGTAGCCCTAGCTGCGTCATTTTTAAGATCTGGAGGTATACAATGTTTATTTGCAGTTTACAGTTATTTTCTCTCTGTTTATTTCGGTTTCGGTTTATTTAGCTCTTTTTTATTACCGGATCTATACCTTTCATTTCTGCGTATGCTCTTTGCCCTGCGACTCTATGCGATCTAGGCAAATCAAAAACAGAAAGGAAGGATTTTTCTCATGCGTATGCTCTTTTCCGCTGTGCCTTAGTGTGATCTCGGAAAATCAGAAACATTGAGGAAAATATTTAGTTTCCGGGTAAAGCTAACTTTAAGTCATAAGGCTTGTTTTTTTTGTATGTCTGCGTTGGTTTTTGTGTTTTTGTTTTGTAGGGAGAAAAAGAGATTTCTCAAGCAAGCATGCAATCCAAAGCATCAGTGACCAAAAGAAAACAAAGTCCCCCTCCCTCTCTCTCTCTCTCTCTCAGACTTTTTGTTTAGCTCACTTGGTTCAAAGCTAATTTATGAGAGTAGAGGTCTTGGGTTAAAATATTCTTTTTGTTGAAAAAGGGGCGCTCTTTTTTTTCATTTCTGCACATTCCCGCACTTCGTCGGCGCCTTCATCAACTTTTTTTTAAAAAAGCCATAACTTCTTCATCCGGAAGCTGTTTTCAGAGCCGGTTTTTTTTAACCAGCCTAATTTTTCGAGATATTTCCATTGGAACACTTGGTTTCAGCATATATAACTTCAGTTTCTATTAAAATGGAAAGTCCATGCCAAGTTATTCTTGACAGCACCAACTACTTCCAATGGTGGTCCTACATTGTGGATTTACTTAGAAGTAAAGGTCTTTACAGAATAGCCTCAGGCCAAGAAACCAAACCGAAAAATGAAGATAAGGCAGCTAAATGGGAAAATAGGCAAGATCAAGCACGTGGGTTGATAGGGATGTCTATTTCTCCAGATCTTAGATTCCATATTGCTGAACTTGATACTCCTGATAAAACAATGGAGCAGCTTACTAAAGTTTTTGGAATAAAAAATGAACTTAGAGCCCATCAGCTTGAAAATGAGTTGCTTACATTAAACCCCAATGATTTTTTTTGCATTGAAGATTTCTTGTCCAAGTTCAAAACCATTAGACTTCTCTTGGAAGGTGTTAAAGTTAAGAAAGAAGATAGTGCCCTTATCTATTGCATTCTTACTAAGTTGGGACCAGCCTACTCTGTGTTTGTTTCAACCTTCCATTCTACAAGAGAAGCCTTCATTTCTCAAGGACATGACTACAAGCCCCCTTCCTTTGATGCTTTTTTTTATTCTTTAATAAGAGAACAAGAAAAAATCTTACACCTTGGTCTTCTTAATCTTGGAAACTCTTCTAAGAAAGTGTTAACCGCCCAGCAGCAACCAAATTCAAAGAATCCTAAGAAGTCGTATCCTAAAAGGAATGGTCCTAAACCAAACAAGGGTCCTAAGCAATTTCAGCCTCAAAATGAAAAATCTTTCACCAGAATGATAAGGCAAATAAAAACAAAGAGAAGAAGACTGATAGACATTGCCACTTTTGTAATCGAGATGGCCACTTAGAATCTAAATGCTTTAAGAAGATG
>APFE030481593.1:150851-171571 GCA_000404065.3 Pinus taeda | reverse complement strand
TCATGTCTGCCTATGATGTACATGAGGGTAAAATGATAATGAGCCATTTCACACCAGTAGTGCAACAACCACAATCAGCTGCCGATTATATCAGGACCAACCTTGAGGTCCTGGCGAAGGACATCCACCCAATGGATCAGATTGAATTGCATAAACAAACGGGTGAGATGGTGTATGCCTCCTTGGTAGACAAAACATTGATGAATTATAGGCTGCAAAATAGCCTAAACAACACCACTGCACAGCTTGAGTTGGAAAGGGAATCCTCTCAAGCAAAGGACAACAGGATCAAATCTCTGGAGGAGATCATAATAGAACTTGGGCATGATCCCAAGGATATCAAATCAGTGTAGGAGCTTCTGAAGCTAAGGGATGCTGATATGGCAGCATTAAGAAAAATGATTAAAATCCCAGCAACTCTTCATCCTCAAACAGAAGATATTGCCCAGCTCAGACAAGACAAGGATGCAGCTGCTATGTTGGTCACATTATATAAAGAGCTCATCCACACTCAAGAGAGGCTGCAGGAAACTGAGGCCACCCTTCAGACAGCATTGCAGTAAAAGGAGGCAGGGCAAACTTCACAAGCTCCTCCAGAAACAGTTAATCTGGAGGAAGCTCCTCAAACCACTGCTCCTCCTAGTCAGCAGACACAATAGGCAGCACCATCCATCTCAGCACCAACAACAGAGCAGGCAGAAAGCCTTGACATGAAAAAGCTGATTAATTAGATTCAGGCCTTGGAGGCTCAAATTTCAGAGTTAAATAAGGCCAAAGACACTCTGGCAAAAATCAATGAGAAATATGACAAGTCTAAGCAGAATGTGGCCGAAAGAGAAAGAGAGGTCAAGGCTCTCAAAAAGAGAATAACTGAGCTAGAAAAAGAGCTCACACTGGACAAGGTGACATCTGAACTCAAGAGGATCCTGTGGGCCAATATTGGCCAATCCATCACAGACCAGTGGGAGTACATTGAGGCCATCCATGAGCAAATAACTCTCATTGGAAAAGCACACAGAGAGATCCAAAGGGCAAGGGCATCTCTAGGCAACATGCCTGAGATTGCCACCAAAATGATAAATGTGTTGAACAACAGGACAAGCTCCCAGCTGATCAAAATGGGAATTGGCAACAGGACTGAGACCATTTCATTGATCAAAAGGGTCCTGACACTAAGAAACCTGGTTCAGACCCTGGAAAGAAGAACCCAGGATATGCAAGCAGATATCAACAAATTCCAGAACAGGTTCATGGCATTGCAGAACAGGGGTCTTCCTAGCCCAAGAGAGCCATCAGGAAAGCTACTCTCACATGAAAAATACGCCAAGAGAGTCAACACTTTTGCTCTCAATCAAATTGCAGAGACAGCTAGTACATCAGCAGAAACAGGACCAGCAACAGGACAAACCCTCTTCAACAGGGTGGAGAGTTTATTTTTTATTATGAATGAAATTACACACTTGTTTGATGAGCCTCCCCATTTTTACAAGTATACAGAGGCGGATGAGACCATGGGGTCAATTTTGAGGCATCAATTGCCTACACAGGATGTGTGGGATAATTTAATACAATTACTGCTAAACCAAAGCCAGTAATTATGTTTTTTTCCTTTTTACGTAAAATGTCATGCACAGGAAAATAAAGATATATCAGCAGGTATGTAGAAAAAGGCTGAGCCAACTCAGCAAAAATATTCGGCCACCACAGCAGCACTGACAGTCACAGGTGACAGGACCGAAAAGCTACAGGAGGACAGAGCTGCACAGACACGTCATTCAGCAGTTATAACAAAGCGCTCAACCGACTCAGTAAGCTCCAAAGGTCAAAATCTTCTGACAGGAGTAAAGAGCACTTATGTTGTATTAAAGATTGTAATGACTGCCTATCCACTATCCCTGTACAAGTTGGTGAGATATTTATTTCTCAGATGACTCAATGCCTGAGATATTTTGTATGAAACACTTCTATATATTCCCCCTTGCATAACTTAGCAGGGGTTGGACGTTGGATGTAAGAGATTGTTCATATCTATTCTGCTGTTCTTTTACTGTAACTCTCAGAGAAGTAATAAAAAAGATGATGGAATTTCCAAAGCTCTGTGTTGCTTGATGTTGTATGGTGTTTAGCTGAAAGTTGCAGGATTCCCGCGTATCTCATGGCACAATAAGTTTCTCTTGTAACTCCTTGTTATGTGTTTTTTATCTTTCGTATCTCTTTCATGTTCCCTGTGTTCAAACAGTTAAATAGCAAGGAGAAAGAATAGTTCCAGGACTTAATCACAGATTACCCTGAACTCAATCTAAGCTATTTTGAATGTCTTTTCTTCAATTTTAGTAATGAAAGCGTAATTATTAATTGCTACTCTTTCACACTATATCATCACAGTGATTATTGTTTCAGGAATTCAAGTTTGCTCTTGAGGAATACATCCCTTTCTCACACCCCAGCTTAGTGGAAAATTCTTAATTTCTTTTCACTGGTTGTTTACGCTCCATCATCACCATTTAAAGTTTGTTACATGAAGTATCTAAATGGCCCTGTAACTCCAGCTGCATCAAATTTCAATTTCAAGAAACCAACAGCCACAGACTTCATTGCCCAATGGACTAACATTATCTGCAGATTTTCACTTTAGGCACAGAAAGACATCCTTCCAACCAAACATAAACCAAAATCCTTGATTCATAACTAGCCTAAAATCTCCACAGAACAGAGACAAACCTTAAAGAGAGAGCCCTCTCTGATTACAGTTGGGCTAGAAACTATAATCCAAAGATTGGTTAGTGGTTACCCCAGCCGTATTCCCTTGGGAGTCAAAGGGAACAACCTGGGTGTTAACACTACTAATATGTGAAATACAAATCACAATTTAGAACATCATGCATACACATGCAACAATAAAAGCCACAAGTACACAGTGATTTCTAGGGTAACCCAACTAGGAAAAACCCCTCAAGCCTCTTTACATTAATCAGTTGAATAGAGAAACTATTACAATTGCTTGCTACATCTTTGAGCACAACCTACAAAAGATGAATTTTTCTCTCTATTAATTAAGGATCTATGGCCAAAACTTAGCCACTTTATGGCTCCATAAACCTCCTATTTCATTGTGCAATCGTTGAGGAAATTAGCTACTAAAAGATAGGAATTTCCTCCTAATTTCTTGCACAATTCCCAAGGATTGATCAACTGCCTCCATGAAACAATTGTACACTCAACTAGTATACAACTCATGTTACACCAGCCTTTATCTCCTCCATTGTAGCTGAGAAATTCAAATTCCATGCATGCATTAGCTATTTTGGGCTAATTGATCAATTAACTGATAGATTTCTAAGTTAGATTGTTGTCCCACTACACAACTGACCTTCAACTAACTCTATCAATAGTTAGAGGTCAGCTAACTAAATACAACAAAAAATAACTAAACGAGATTGCTAAACTTTAGCAATCACACATGCATGACTGAACTCCAAGCCCACTGACTCGAATTTACATAGCTAACTGAGTGACATGAGCCATGTCACACTAGTTAACTACCTCCAAGTTGTCCTGTTGACGTGGAAGTTCGATTTACTCAATTTTACTAAGGCTAAAGTCAAATTGAGCCTTTCTTGCTACACTTTCTAACATTCCCTCTTTGCAAGAAATGGATTTTGCACCACCCCTATCGAGCACCTGTGGAATGTACTATAACAAAACCTCTCACTATTGTTACTGGTCCTGCAATAATTGCAACTGAGGCATCCAAAAAATCACTAAATCAATTGTGTCTTTGCAACTATCCACTGGGAAAACTGCATTGGTGTCGATTTTGCATTGTGCCTCTTGCAATTCTATCAACATTGCCCTGTGCTCCTCAACATCTAATTGCAACTAGTTTGCAACATTCTCTCAAATTCTGACTGCATGAATTGACACTAATCCTTTTGCTATTGAATATGGGGGGCCCCTATAGCAAGGGTAATGATCCATGAAAATAGTATACTGCAACTATTATTGCTCTCCTATGTATCCTGAATAAATCTTTGCAACTCTGGGACTAAGGTTCTACATCACCCCACCTCACTCCTAGAGGTATAGCTACGTGCATGGTGAAATCTGATCTACTCATACTATTTTTGCTACTACTCTGCTACTGCTTTAACACTGCTATTGCAACAACTACAATAATGAGTATGATCTCCCTAGATCCTAAAGTACTAGCTTCCATAGGGTTTCTCCCTATGAAACTAAACTCCCTCTAAGTCTCGATCTCCTTTTGGGAAATCACTCTACTCCACAATATGCCAATATCAATGATCACAACTCCCTTTTGTGTCACTAAACATTGTCTCACCGATATACCCACTAGCAACCTTCTAGATCCATAAAGAAGTCTGCACATAGGGTCTTTTGGATCTTCCCTGAAATAGAGTTCCATAACTCTGCCTCCTAATACCTCATTGGTTCTTCAATGATCACTATACATGAGGACTTCAAGGACTTCCCACTTGTTAAGATTCTAGTTTCTCTATAATGCTACTCCTAGGGAACTTGTGATGATACCAAATCTATTTCAAGCTTAGAAATTTGAACTTCCCTCCAATGCATACTCAATTCTCAATCCATTAAAATACATTTTCCCACATAGAAGAAAACTACTTCTGTTATGAAACCAACACACAAAAAGATGGAAAAGATAGATAAACACCTTCCAAATAAGCCTCTTCGAGGGGGCAACCTCATTTACATTACACAAATGAATGATTCTTGGATGATACAAATGACAAGACCTCCTTTCGATATAGGAGTCTAAGGGGTCATAATATAATAAGAGCTGACATAACAATAATAATGTAAGGGCACAATAATAACAATAGTGGGCTTCTGTGGGGCACAATAATAGCAATATGGGGACTACATGGGCACAACAATATAATAAGGGGGTTGTACTAATAAAAATAAGGGGTTACACTAGTAGTATAGGGACCTAACATGCCCCTCTCCTTCAAAAAGTGTTGTCCTCAACGCTTGAGTAGTTCTTGATGTTTCTGTATAAAATTCTCATCCTTCCATGTGGAATATTCAGGAGGTAAGTTCTTCCACTTGATGAGATACTCTGAAATTGATCGATTTCGTAGTTGTCAACTTCTCGGTTCTATGAATGCTTCAGGTTCCAATATGAATTTTCCTTCCTTGTCAAGTTCTGGAAATATTGTTGGAATTGGGATCTTCGACAACTTTTGAATGAGTTCCCACCCTTCTTCGTTATTCTTCCATTCATCCCTTGCTTTTTTTATCAAATTTGGTTAGATAATTATACCAACCTCTACCATTTCTGCAACCATATGTTCAATTTCACCCCTTTGGGCATATGGATATCTATAAGGCCCGATGTTTGGAGGAACACTTCCTGGAATCAAATGAATAGCATGATCATGATCATGAATACATGGGAGACCTTTGGGAGTCTCAAATACCTTGGAGTGATTGTCCAAGACTTTTTGGAGATATGGAGAAATACATGATTTCGATGTGCGAACAATTAACGAACATAATTGTGCAATTACACCTCATTGTTCTTTCTTTAGAAGCTTTGTCATTCCATCAGAGTTGATTATCTTTCTTGGTTTCCCTGTGATACCCCTTAATTCAACTTCCTTTCCTTTCGAAGAAAATTTCATAAAAAATTCTTGAAAATTAAAAGCTATTATACCCAAGGATTGTAGCCATTGGACTCCTAGTACAACATTAGCACCACCCATTGGAACAGAAAACATTGGGCTATTCAATACATATTATCCCATGGATAGCTTGATATTATGGCACCTTCCAGAGCAATTTATGGTTCCTCCACTTACAATTGTCACTTGACACTCTGGTGCTGGATCTAGGAAGCAATTCAAGTCCTTGGCTATATTACAATTAATAAAATTATGGGTACTACCTGAATCAATCAACACTATTACCTTTTTTTTCCTGATATTTCCTTCTATATTTACAGTTTGAGGAGTGGTAATTGCGATGAATGCATTACAAGATATGGTTGGATTTATTTCCTCTTTCTCTGGGGTTGGTTCCTAGTGAGTATCCTTTTCTTTTGATGTTTCTTGATACTTTTCTTCCTGATATTTCACTGTTTGAACCTTCTTCTTCTTGATATGTCCTTCTATCTTGAGAGTTTGGGGCATGGTAATTTCTTTCAATGCTTTACGAGATATGGTCGGATTCATTTCTTGATGCTCGATGTGATCTTTCACTTCTTGAACATTTTTCTTCTTGATATGTCCTTCTATCTTGATAGTTTGAGGAGTGGTAATTCTAGCCAATGCATTACAAGATATGGTTGGATTCATTTATTCTTTCTTGATGTGATCTTTCACTTATTGAACCTTTTTCTTCTTGATATGTGCTTCTATCTTGAGAGTTTGAGGAGTGGTAATTCTTGCCAATTCTTTACAAGATATGGTCAGATTCATTTCTTCTTTCTCTGGGTTGGGTCTTGGCACTGATCCTCTTCTTTTGATGTATCCTGATCCTTTTCTTCCTCCTCTTCATACTCTATGTAAAATAATTTCTTCTCAGCGCACTTATGACCTTTAGTGCATTTGCTATCACAATTGTAATAAAGCCCTTTTTTTCTTTTTTCTTCCAATTGTTGTGGTGTAACCCTTGTAGGTTGTGGAAGGCTAGGAGAAACAACACTTCCATTATTACAGTTGTGAGGGATAGAATTCCTTGTTGCCATAATTTTACTTTCCACTTTCTAACAAAGCCCTTTTTCTCTTTCCAATTGTTGTGGTGTTGCTCTAAAGAAGGTGTTTCTCTTTGTATCCTCATAATGTGCTATCATTTCCTCCATGAAAACTGACCATGTAACAAGTTGTTTATGAGAACAAAGTCCTTTATACCATAAAATTGATCTGGTTCTAGATATGAAGATGCAATACATACATTTTGTAACAATGGTACACCATGTAGATCAAAATATTGCTCCATCTGAAGTATCCAGTTTATCGGATCCTTTCCATCAAACTTCCTCATATCGCCTTTTCTTGATTTTAGGAGCTCGATCTTGAAATGAATATAACTATGTAATTTCAGTTCATCCTATTCTGAAGTTGCGACCTGGAGTAGTCCTCTACGTCCTCTTTCCAATGCCACCAGTCTGATCAAATTTAGATTCTCCAAGAAAGAGTTATGCACAATCTCCCAAGATGACCTAATTATATACCTTTTTAGAAGAGCGAACTTTTATGAAGTGCCATGTGTCACTATGTTAATTTTAGAATCTAAAAAATATACACAGGAAACTACAGTCCATCCTCTTTCTATAAATTCTTACGAAATTTCAATTGGATGCTCAAAACGAAAGTTATGACGATTTTCCCTAGGTCACCTATTTGGAATGTAATTCGAGAGTCTGCAAAAAGGTCAACTTCTTCAGATCATATCTCTAAAAATATAGCACAAAAAGCTTTGAGATTCGGACCTGAGGTTTAGAACAATTTTAACCGAAATGGGTTTTTCTTTTAGCGTCTGAAATGTTGTAGAAAACCAATTATAGCAAAAATTCCACAATGATCTGTTTGGAGTAGCGAAACCCTAGAATCCAAAGCTCTGATACAAAATGTTATGAAACCAACTCACAAAAAGATAGAAAAGACAAATCAACGCCTTAGAATTCATCCTCTTCAAGGAGGCAACCTCCTTTACATTACAGAAATGAACAATTCTTGGATGATACAAATGAAAAGACCTCCCTTCTATATATAGGAGTCTAAGGGGTCATAATATAATCAGAGCCAACATAAAAATAGTAATGTAAGAGCACAATAATAATAATAGTGGGCTTCTATGGGGCACAATAATAACAATATGGGGACTACATGGGTACAACGATATAATAATGGGGTTTACTAATAACAATAAGGGGTTAGACTAGTAGTATAGGGGCCTAACAGATTAGCCTAAGGTATTGGATAAGGATTTTACTATATAAGGTATTTGATCTGAAACAGGTGTACACTAAGGAGCTTGGAGGCATCTGAGATCTGATAGATCTAAAAGTATAGTATAGATTGATGAATATGCTTTCTTGATCTTTTATTATTATGACTAATAATGATAGATCTATGGTGGTAATGATACTCTGACATGAATGTGTGACAGTAAGGTTTGTGGAGTGCATGTTGTGATTGCAATGAAGAAACTTTCAATGACTATAGATCTATACATTGGTTTGTCATTGATAAGTCATGTACATATGCATATCTGCTTCTGGGTAGTCATGTATACATTCTGTGACATTTCAGAATATATACATATGTGTTAAGCATGAGTAGCGGGTACATATTCATATCTACTTTGTAAGAGTCATGTATACATGCTAGGGTTTTACAGTATGAATTGTTGATAATGTTTGATTAGTTATGTTACGTTTTCTATTCTCTGTCAATGAAGTCTCTCTCATGATAATATGTGTTTGATAGTACTGATTGGGTTGAATTGATTATGAAATAAAAGTTGACTAGTGATGATGCTACTGTGTGGTGATCTGTATTTGGTTCATTTGTCTATGTTGTCTTTGGTATGTGATTGAGTGATTGATTCAGTAGTACAGTGATTCCAATTCAATTATCAGTGTTTTGATATTTGTACATGGGTCTTCTTCAGGGAAAGTGTGTACATACATGTTTATGATTCAGAACAATAGCATATACCTTCTGACACATGTTTGATCAGGGTTTGTAGTGACAATAGCTAGTTTCTATGATAAACATAGTATGGTCTAGTATTATTATGTATGGATGTGCATTGATATGATCTTATATGGATTGGTTCAATATAGCTGCATTGTTTGATTAAGATGGATTTATTGTTTCATTTGGTGCAATAATTGGGTGAATTAATACAATGATTGGTTTCAAAATTATTATTTAATATTGAGCTTAAATGATGGAAGTGGGTACAACTTGAAAAGATGATGAAAAGTGGCCTACAGGTTTGATTTTTTTATTCAGGTTGATCCATTATGAAATATTATGAAACGTGGTCCACAAAGGTGTCGAGGGTTGGAGCCTTAAGTGAGGGAGTCGAAGCTTCCTTCCAGTGATAACTAGTAAATTTGTTCATGTGGTAGGAGCTCCCTTCCAGTGGGTGCTTGTAAATGATACTAGGGGGTTGTAAGTCCCTTCCAATGGGTGTTGGAGATGATAGAAGGTTGTAGCCTTTTGTAGGTGGGTTCCTATGTACTGATATGCGTCTACACCAATACAAGATTATAAGATGTTTTCCTTTATAATAAAATATGAAGACATAGGCAACAATAGTGGTAGTTTTCTCCCACATTGGGTTTCCACCTAAAAATCCTGGTGTCCTCATGTGTTGATGTGTTTCTTATGTGTGATGGTTATTCTTCTCTTATTGCTCATGGTTAATATTTAATTAATGTCTAATGAAGTAATGATGCAATGGCTCAAGTTGAATAGATGATGAAATAAATAAATAAAAAAGCTAACTCGATATACACTATTTGTATTCATCATAGTCGCGTACATACATTGGTTTACTAAATGAAAGTAGCGTGCAAAAATATGAATAAGAAATGAAAAGTTGAACTTTGTTTAAAATACTAATTCACCCCCCCACCTCCCCACCCTCTCAGTATTTTTCCCAATAATTGGTATCAGAGCAAGTCCCCTAATTGGAGCTTGCTTGCTTAAAGGGAGATTCGTTAAGATGAGCAGTCAAGAATGAGTATTTTCTGTTAAGCCACCTTTATTTAATGGAACTAACTTTATCTTTTGGAAAGTCATAATGAGGGCATATTTGCAGGCACTTGGAATAAATGTATGGGAAATTGTTGAAGGTGGATATCAATATTCATCTTCTATTCCCATAGATACTGCAGGGAAGAAGCAATATGAAACCAATGTAAAGGGTATAAATTCCATCTTGGGAAGTCTGTCCAAATCTGAATTTGTGAAATTCATGTTGTTGAACATTGCAAAGGAAATGTGGGATAAGCTTATCCAAATTTATGAAGGTGACACCAAGGTAAAAAGTGTTAAACTTCAAATGTTTAGAATTCAGTATGAGACACTTAAAATGTGTGATGATGAAAACATTGCAAATGTTTTCCTTAGAGTAGATGATATTTTTAACTTAATTAGAAATATTGGTGATGAAATAAAGGATGCTGCAATTTTTGAAATATTTTGAGATTACTAACTCCAAAGTTCGATTCTAAAGTCTCTGCCATTGAAGAAATGCAGGATTTGAAGAGTCTCACAATTGAAAAGCCCCATGAGATCCTAACATCCTTTGAGATGAGAAAAGGGGGTCCATCATATGTGAGAGAAGCAGCTTTCAAAGCCACATATAAAGGGAAAGAGAAGGAATCACCCAAAGATACAAGCTACATGTCAGATGAGGAAGAAGCAAACTTAGTGAGGAAATTGCAAGTAGGAAATGGAAAATTCAGCACTAAGCTTCCCTCTAAATGCTTTGCCTATGGAAGAGTAGGTCACTATGAATCCAAATGTCCATATAAATAAAATCATAAAGAGAATAGAAAGAATGTTGCTAAAAATACGTTTTCTGACAAGAAAAGATTTTACTCTAATGAAGATAGTCAAAGCACATATGATAACCTGGAAAATTCAAATTCAAATTTTAACAGTCATTATCAAGTACTTATGGCCCTTAAAGATCAGTCAATTAATGAATCAGATGAGGTAGGTGACTTAATGAGCACACTGAAAGAGAATGATAAACTTAGGAATGCAAACAAAGAATTGGAAACAAAAAGAAATGATATGGTTAAGGAAATAAACATGCTAAAGATATAATTAGAAGCAACCGATAAAATAATATAAATCATAAGAAGACAACTTCAAGAAAAAGAAAAACATTGTGAGACATTATAATTTGAAATTGTGACTCTGAAGGAAGAATATGAGAATATCAACAAATGGGTAAAGGCATTTGAATCTCTAGAGAAGATTGTTAATGAACAATACTCTCCTCAAATCAAAATTGGCATTGTGTACAATCACATGGCTTCACATACACAATGTGATGACCAGTATAGTGTTATTCATAGGAAAAATAAATAAAGTCAAACATCTGAAAGAAAATATCCTAAATCAAGGTCAAGTTCAGTCTGTAGGCACAAAGGATGGTTTTATGGATATTGTTTCTCTTGTAACTCATTTGGGCATAAGGTCATTGATTGTAGGTCAAGTAATTGGAAAAGAACCAGAAGATGGGATGAGTTCCAGCACTTAATTACAAATTGTAAGCAGATTTGGAGGAAGAAGGAACATCAGTCAGAAACCTAGAGAAGATTGACCCTACTGCAATCGATTGCTATTAAAGCTTACTTCTCATAGTGACTGCAGAAGTGATGTGAGGTACATGGCCTCATGAAACTTCCTTAGAAACATTGGTTTATAATCTAGGGGGGAGATATACATATGTATATCCTGATGATGATTCCCATGTTGTTTTGATATTCACTTGGTAATGATTATATTACTAACATTGCATCTGATGTAGTAATAGTGAATAGGAACATACAGTACAGGTTCAAGGGGAGTTTTGGTTATGAAAATCCAGCATTTTACTTTCTGTACATAGATCTTATGAAGGATAATCGTGTATATACGTGAGTTTTGAACTAGACAGTCACGTGTGTTTCTCTGAGATGAAGAAACAATGGGACAAACTGAGGGAGAGTTTCTAATATGCTTCAAGTAATTATTATTAGATTTGGTTCTAACACTGATTGGTTACAGATTGTTGATGATTCTAATATGTTACTTAGAAATGATGTTGGTTCATGAGTTGCTGCAATATGTCATGGTTGTTTTGGTACTTTCAATGGATTTGTTGACTAATGAGTTGGATATGATCATATTTGACAGTGAAGTGTTGGCATAGGTTTAGGGGGATCATTTGTTATGCTTCTAATTATGTATTGTTGGAATTATTATTTCCTGAGCATTCCTTGTTACATGATGATGTTCATGATAAGTATATAGATCATTGATTATGTATAGTTTTTGTTGTTGAAGACACATATTTTTTTGTTATTCTGTCATTAGTGGTGATGAAGTTTTTGATGATAGTTAAAGTTGCACTTAGTGAAGTTAATTTTACATGAAGAGGATGTGCATGCTATGGTCCTTAGTGACATTGGTTGATGATGATGATTTTATGATTCACTCTCTACTTATATGTTGTTGTCATTATGCACTCAATGATGCATGGGTTGCATATGGTAAAGTTATGGATGATGCACATACGTTGCTTAAGCTTCATGTGAAAATGTGTTATATGTGATATTATTGGTTCTCACATATGTTGTTGATGCATGAAAAGATATGTTGTTGTGCTTAAAAATATCTATATGCCTTCGATGTAAGTGGATTGTGGCTCTTCCTACAAATGGAAAGAGTATGTTGACCTTGATGATATGAGGTCAAGGGGATGAGTTGCAGACATAACTTTATTGCACTACTTCAGTGCTTGGTGATGCTTGGAGACATTGCATATTTAGTCACATATTGATGATGTTGAAGATTGATGCTACACTATGTTATATTACATAAGCCCCTTGATGATGAGGATTTTCATGTTGCTGCGATTAGATATTCATATTGTAGGTTTTTATATGGTTGCTCATGATTGTCATGTCTTGCTACCTCACTATTGAGTTCTATGGGTTTGGTCATAAATTTCATATTTGTCACTTAATGTAAAGTTCAAGCAAAGACCCATGTTGTAAACCATTGTAAATTCAGTCAAGTATGGACTATTGGGGTCAAGTCATTTATCTATGTAATCCCATTATCTTGGGCATTTGATCTAATGACAAGTCCACTATGTTGGGTGATTGATATAATCATGAATCATTGGTGATAGGAAAGGTCATATATGATTGAGTCATACAACCTTGTATATCTTCATAGGTTTCAGCATATGCTCAAGGGGAGCATGGTCAGTATACCATCTTCATCTTCAACAGGTCAACCCTATAGTGATCCTCACTACATGGGGGAAGAGAAGTCTTCATTTAGCATTGGTCAACCCTTTTCCCTTGATGTCAAAGGGGGAGAGAAGCATCGTGTTTGGAGAGAAACTTGGAAATATGTCTTGGGAGAGAAGCTTGGTGTATTTATAGATGTGTTTGTAGGTATTTATAGGTGGTGGTTACCATAAACCAAAGTGGTTTCCATCAAGTCCAAAGGGGGAGATTGTTGTCATTATGGCTAATGTGTTGTCCTTGATGGAAACCTACTTGATAGAGATGTCAACATAATGGTTATATAGAGGCTACATGTGATATGACTAAAGGAATATCAGTTTAGAGATAGATGGATGGAAAAGGTAAAGTGTGAGAAAGTATATGCGAGTATTGTGAAGCAAGGTCGTGTACATATGCAAGAATGGTGAATAGAAGTTGTGTACATAATTCAAATTATGGTACTATGAATACCAAGGGTCTTTACGATGGTATTGGACCATAGTCTATGGAGAGACAATAGATATTTGATTCCGTCAAAGAATACCAACAACATTACTAAATGATTGGCCTAAGGTATTAGCTAATGCTTATACTATATAAGGAGATGGAGATCAAAGTGTTAAGTATGCAAGTGATGGGTTATTGATGAATGATTTAATCTAAAACAGGTGTGCACCAAGGAGCTTGGAGGAGTCTCAGATATGATAGACCTGAAATTATAATAGGGACTATTGAATATGCTTACTTGATATTTTATGATGATGAATAACTATCATAGGTATGTGGTGGTAATGATACTTTGACATGAATGTGTGATAGTGAGGTTTGTGGAGTGTGCGTTGTGGTTGCAACGAAGGAATGATTCTATGATTATAGATCTATACGTTGGTTTGTCACTAATAATACATGGATCTACTTCTGGGTAGTCACGTTTACATTATGCAAAGGTTCAAAATATGTACGCAGGTGTCAAGCATGAGAATCTCATATATATGCAAATATTCTTTGTAAGGGTCGCGTATACATGATAGGTTTTGCAGTATGAATTGTTGATGATGTTTGATCAGTTCTGTTATGTTTGCTTCTATATGTCAACTAACTCTCTCTCATGATAATCTGTGTTTGACAGTACTGATTGGGTTGAATTGATTATGAAATCGAAGTTGACTAGTGATGATTTTACTATGTGGTGATCTATATTTGGCTCAGTAATCTGTGTTGGTTTCAGTATGTGATTGAGTGATTAATTCAATGGCACAATGATTCAAATTCAGTTATCAATGCTTTGAGATATGTACGGATGTATTCTTTAGGGAAAGCACGTACATATGTGGTTATGATTCAGAACAACATCGTATACCTTCTCACATATGTTCGATCAAGGTTTACATTGACAACAACTGGTTTATATGATAAACAAAATATGGTATTCTTATGTATGGATGTGCATTGATATGATTTGATATGGTTTGGTTTGAACTAGTTGTGTTGATTGATTAAGATTGATTTGTTATTTCAGTTCGTTCAGTACTTGAATGAATTGATACAGTGATTGGTTTCAAAATTATTATTTGATATTGGGCTTAAATGATGGAAGTGGGTCTCCAATTTCCAAATATGATGAAAAATGACCTATAGTTTTGATGTTTTGAGTCAGGCAGATTCGGTATGAAATATTATGAAACATGGTCCACAGAGGTGTTGAGGGTTGGAGCCTTTAGTGAGTGATTCGAAGCTTCCTTCCAGTGGTAGTTGGTAAATTTGCTCAGGGGGTAGGAGCTCCCTTTCAGTGGGTGCTGGTAAATGAGATTAGAAGGTTGGAGCTCCCTTCTAGTGGGTGTTAGAGAACAAGAGAAGATTGTAGCCTTCTGCAAGTGGGTGCCTGCGTACTAGTATGAGTCTGTGCCAATATAGGATTGTAAGAATTTTTACTTTATAATAAAAGATGAAGACAAAGATGATGTCAGTAGTGGTTTTATCCCACATTGGGTTTCCACCTAAAAATCATGGTGCTCTCATGTGTTGATGTGTTTCTTATGTGTGATGGTTATTTTTCTCTTACTGCTCATGGTTAATGTTTAATTAATTTCTAATGAAGTAATGATGAAATGGTTCAAGTTGAACAAATTATGAAATAAATAAATAAAATTGGCTAAGTGGATATACATTATTTGTATTCCTCACAGTTTCCCACATATGTTGGTTTATTGAATGAAAGTAGCGTACAGATATATGAATAAGAAATGAAAAGTAGAAATTTATTTAAAATATTGATTCACCCCCTCCCCAAGAAATTTTCACAACGTTATGTTTAGTATTTACTCTTTTTGTTAATTTTGTGATTATTATAACTACATTGATGTATAATAGTTAGCAAAAACACATAAACTTGTCTAACTAATAAGTACATGTTATATTGCTTAATAAATATGAGAAAATTCTAGTTCTTTTTTAGTTTGTATAGTTTTCTTAACTTTAATAATCCTTACAGAATCTCATAGGCATCTAATTACTTTGAAATTATCCTACTTACATATCATAAGATGTTATAAGCATAACAACAAATAATCACAGCTAGCAATTTCCCCTAATGGTGGAAAATAATGTCTTAAAATTAATGAATGTCAAATGATTTTGAAAATGTTTATAGCATTTTTGTTAACCCATTCATTTTCTTCCATCAATAATTCATAATTATATAGTTATTATGCAGGTTTTTGTGCAGAAGAGGCTCCGATGCCACATTTAATAGTTTTAAGTAGAAATATATCAATGAAATTCTAAGGTGTGCCTTCTATACCTCTTGTAATGCTTCTTAATTTCTTTCTTTTTATTCTCGCCTTTCTTTTGCCTATATTTCGACATGCCATATGAGAAGGTAGTAGGATTTGACATTGAGATTATGAATATTACATTGACCATGGAATAATATTATATTTCTAATCCACCTAACTATATCGAAATCCTATCTCATTATGAGTGATCCATAATTAATGAACATTTATTAGAACATGGTGATTATCATTTTTTCTTACCTCATACTCAAACATTATACCTGAACTCTCAAGAAGGATTATACCTAATTTTTCTTACGAAAGAGAAAATGCCCATCATAAATATCAAGCCTAAAATGTTTTAATAATCATAATTGCATTCCCACTATTCCCTTAAATTCCTAAAGAAAGCATGAAAATAGAATGAAATAACACATGTTAATGAACACACAATAGAAATAAAAGCACAAGATTGAGTCCACAATTCTTATACATGTGGTTCTTTTATAAATTCCCAAAAAGTTTAATAATATTGAAGGTAACAAAACACTAGGTGGGGTGATATGATTTCCTATAAATGTGATTCTCTTATGAATTCTCAACGATAATACTAAAGGTGTTTATATGATGATATATTTGAATTTTGTCTTTCAAGGGATCAATTTTTCACCATTTGAATATTATTTATTAAAAGAAAATATATATTATATTCCATAGAAATGGGAGAGTTTCTAAAAATGAAATTACCATAAGAAAAATATATAGAAAGCTTTGGATGAGAAGTGTTCTTCCCTAAGATAATAATTTGTTTTGAACATTATTTTTCTATTTTTATTTTTGTTTTTTGTGTTTATTGGCTTCTTCTTATTGAAATTGGCCTTTATGTTACAATAGTTCTCTTTCTCCTACTATTGTTATTCAAGATCTCATCTTCTTTATGAGATCAATTTTACCCCTATTCTCCTTTAGCATTCTATTTAGCTATTCGATTTATTTTCTTTATTAATATTACAAATAGGAAAATATGTCAAGAATAATACTCTATTAGAAAAATAAAATTTGAACAAAATAATGTATAAGGAAAAATCATTCCTAGAATTATAATCCTTCCCTATCCAAACTATTTCCTACTTTCTTGCTTCATAAAAAATTCATTCCTTCTCCATATCAAACTAAACTACAACTTCTCTTGACAATTTATTCCTCATTTCTTATATTTTTCTTTCAACTGAATTTAGTGCTTCCTCCATTTTGAGGGCTCGAAAATATTTGCCTACAACATTATAAGGGAAACCACCCGGTTAGGAACTTAGTGCAGCTCCTTTTTAGTTGAAATTGTGGTTCCGACTGGTTAAACTAGGCCAAGTTACCTTTTCCCTATCTCCACTGGCTTAAAATATTATTTTCACCTACCAATAGAGAAGAGACATCATATCAGTCCTATTGTTGATCAAGCAAGAAAATGATCCTCAAGCTGGTATGAGGCTTAGCCAAGCCAGAAACAAAGTTTACCTCTTTGATAAGAGCACTTATAGGAATGTTGAATTAAATCTAAATTCTAATACTAAAATACAAGCAAAAGGATAGAAAACCTAAAGCTATCTCGATTAGGAAGATGTAGATCTAACCCAACTGAGAGCAAGATAACTAATTAAATTTAAATTTAAATATGTTTGTCTTATAGTGAATATCAAGATAACGAAGTAGTTTAATTATTCGATATTATGATTACCAAACATATCTTGTTTAGAGATCCTTTAACCAGAATTATTGATCAACAACATTTAGGAAGTAGTTCACAAAAATGATGATGATTAGTAATCCAACAACTCAAATGATTAAACAATAATAAATGGAAATATTTCACATAATATTATTGTTTGTTAAGTCATAATTAAAAGGTTGATATCTAAGTAAGTAGTTACTTAGAAATCAGATTTCAATGCATAAGAGTGGAGATAAACAACAGATAATTGCAATAAATCACTCACATATAAAATAGTACACAAATATCAATGAAAATCACAAGTCTCTGCTATTATAAAATGAATTAAAACAATAGCATATTGAATACTAATTTATTAAGTCCAATTCCCTTGCTCTAATCTCCAACAGTCCTTTGCAAATAAAATTTGTTAATGAATTAGGAGTTGCAATAATGCAAGCTCTACTCATCATACACAACTCAGATATGTAAAATATAAATCTCTTTATTCCTCAAATCTTAGATTAAACTCTCCTCTCCTCTACAACCCTGAATCCCTATTACATTAGTACTTTTAGAATCATGAGTTGCAAAGTAGAGAAGGATTTTTCCATGATTCGAATCCTCCTTTACAGAGCTCAGAGATGATATTTATACATGCTAGGAATACTAACAGTCTCCCTTGATTTTCTCAATAGATGGAGAAAATAAAGGTAAAATAAAGTTGAATTATTCCTTTACATCAAATGCTGGCAGAATATGAATGGCTATGGCTTGAGGAGATGCCCAATTTAGCTCATGTTTGGATAAGACCACATTCAATTTTTTCAACAACGATAGTGATTTCTCGCCCATTTTAGATCCATTCTTCCACCCAGAGGAGTTATTTTAGGGATCCATTGTTGGATCTTTTAGTATATTTCATCCCTGAAGCTTCTCTGCCAATACAAGGCCCAAATTAGTCTAAATCAGGGAGAAAAGCAAACCAAAATATAAGAAAACTATAAAATAAAAAATATGAGCCGTGAGACTGAATTGAAACAAATTAAATGGATTTTTCTATTTATTTAAACATTACATTCGTACCAAATAGTGACATGTGGCAGCATTTGAGTGGAATCGAAGGTAAGTCCATCAGAATTTTTTATAATGTGTGTAAACAAAAACACCGATATCAGGAGGCTCCGATATGGAGTGGATGTGAATTCCTATTAAACTCATTTTAAAACATGTATCAAGTTCAAATATCAAAGGTAAGTGGATTATTGGAAATCAGAAGTCGGAGGGGTATTGTATCGTAGGTTTTATGACTATTACCATATAAAAAGTTCCGATGTAAGGGGTAGATTGTGATATAATAAAAAACTAACTTTTATAACGATATCGGATCCAGAAGTCAGGCAGTTGTATATCGGAAAAGTTCCGAGAAGGGATATCGAAGGTTGGCGGATCAGGAAATTGGAGGTTAGTGACATAAGCATCGTATTGAAAATTAAAATATTGGAATATCCCAATTTGAGATTGGAGTTTTTAAAAGTTTTCTGAGTTGAAAATATCAATCGTCGATACCCTGGAGCGGAAGTAATTATGTGGCAGTTGGGGCCTAGTTAGAGTGTATATATATATGCGCAATCCTTTTGATGAATAGTCAAAGTTAAGTTTCAATTATAATGTATAAAACCCATTGCAATATTCATTTAAGTGAAACAGAGGTGGGGACATATCGGGGTTTTGATATATTGTAACATTTAAACGTTGTAACCCCAATATGTGATCTTTGTGATATGCATAAACTACAACCACTTGTAATAAAAAGGGTTTAACCCTAATATCACTTTGAAATAATAAAGCCACTTTAACATTGAATCTTGGTCTCGAGGGCTATTTTTATTATTTACAAATTAAAATAAATCAAAATAAATTTATTATTTATACAAAAATAAATATTTACAAAATAACATAAATAAAAAGTGATTATGCAATTTATGTATACTTAGTATGCCAAGGTAGTTAAAATATCCAACCTAAGTCGAAACATTATTTACAAATCAGATAACCACAAGAAGCAAAACAAAATATATAGGAAGCTCAGGTTAGGTAAAATTTGCTAAGGCAATAAAAAATGAAAAATAAATGGGTCCCCATAATTTTATTATATGTCTAAAATAAAAATTAAATGGGGGTTGTTGAATACTACAACAATTGGTGACGCACTGGGTGAAACAATTATCTTTGGGAAAATACCAAGGAAGTTCAAAGAAAAAGTAATAAATATAAGATGCTAGGACTCAACTTTTCTTTTTAAAAATATCTTTGTAAAAACTATTTAGAATTCAACATATGCATAAAATCTCTTGTATTATATATAACAATATAATCATATTTTAGACAACTATGTATAAATGTTAGCTTGAAATAAAGAAAACAAATTCTATTTATGAGTTCAACTTAAAGATATACTCCAATGTCACAAGTGGTGCCACTGCTGCCAATAGGTGTCCATAGCCTTGATATGATCACCTTTTAACCCTTGGAAGTATTAGTATCCCATTCATTACTTTATATTTTATAGGAATAAGTAATAATTATTTTATTTCTTTTTGGTTACTTTGAAAAACATTGTCCTAGCTTTGTGACCAGATATTGATAATGTCATACAACAGTACTAATAAATGCGAATAGGTCGGTTCTTGATGGGACCTCCTTTCTTATAATCGTTTGGCTACAAGCCATTGTCCTAGCTTGGAAACCAGTTGTGATAATGTCACCACTATTAGTGCATATCATCATGGTAGTCTGGCTCTTGGTAACACCTGCTATCTTTCAAGTCTTTTATTATTTTTTAATTACACTCTAAAAATATTTTATTAATGGATGGGGAGACAAATCCATTACTTAAGAGATTGGTATGACAAGAAGGTTCATAAGATGCTAAAATTTTATTGATGAACTTTGTTGCTTTAGTAGCTAAATATGTTATAGTTTATCATATGATAGAATTAACACTTAAAGTGTTAAGTTCAAAGATCATTTAACACAATGATGATTTATTAGTCAGATATTATAGTGAAGTGAAAATCTGAAAGATAGCATAATGATGTTTCTTTTAATAATTTTCCTTTTGGAATGAACTCTTTTGGATCACACAAATGGAAATATAGCCCAAGTTTAAAACCAAAAGAAATGGTACTTCCACAAACAGAAAAAAAATAAAAAATAAAAA
>APFE030481593.1:118753-150396 GCA_000404065.3 Pinus taeda | reverse complement strand
TAAAAGGAAAAGCACCAAATGTTAGCAAATCAACAGGGAAGCCAATCGGGAGAATAAGCCCTGCATAATTTTTTTACAAGATATAAAAGGTATGTCAAGATAACTCATAAATCATTAATGTGCATTTCTGGGGACTTTCTCCTTTTACAAATCTTGTTTTAGAAATTTAAATTCCAAGTATTTAAATATTGTTTTGTTTTAAGAAAAAGACCATCATTTAGAATGAAAATCAGAAACAAGAAAAGGAAGAGAAAACTTCCTGAAACTCCTTGACTATTCTTCCGAACTGTTTTTACTAAAAAAAAAACAAAATGAATCCTCAAACCAATGTAAACCTACAAAACAGAGGAGACAAGGATAAGGGAATATAACTAGAAGAGAAATAGAAGCAAGGAATTCAAGTAAAAGGAAAAAATGGAGAAAATAAAAGGATGAGAATGGGCATATGAAACTTACCACTGGAGAATTTTGTTTGATCTTACTTAAGAAAAATGTTTTTTCTATCCAAAGTAACCTCTTCTTTTAATTGGAAGTAAAATTTCGGCATTATGATGCATGTGTTGTCCTTCATGGCAACTCACTTGTAGCAGAACAAGTAGATGGTAACTAGATGAATCTACAAAGATATTAGAGATAACATAATGATGGAACACAGAGATATCAGTGGTGACAGAATGATGGAACAGAATAACGGTCAAAGATTTGATATAGGGAAATTGTGTTAGTGTTGTCCTTGATAAGAAATCTACCTGATGAGTTGTCCTTAATGGCATCCTATTTGATGAATGAACTACTTGATAAAGGTATAAATAGGATGTGACAGAATGCATGTAAGTTTTGTTTACAGATGTGACAAAATGTAGGGAAGTTCATAGGAATTAGTTTAGAAGTGATGTATGATGGAAACTCACATTATAACAGGAAAATTCAAAGGTAATAGAGTAATGGCACAGAAGGAGAGGATGATGGGACAAAGGATTATAGATCAGAATCAAGAAATTGAAGAAAAAGAATGTTTTAAGTAGCATTAAGTTGTATATGTTATTTCACCTAGTCCAAGTAGCGTATACAAGTGGGTACATAGAACAAAAAGAGTGTATACGTATGCATACACTTTGACAAGAGGAAAAGCGCATATGGGATGGATAATTAATGTTAAAGAATACCAAGGGTCCATACCATGGTATTATCCCACAATATTGAATGGAATAACGATTACTTGATCCCGTCTAAGAATACCACATGTTCTAAGTGTTTTTTTGGTCCAAGGTATTGAAAAAGGTTCTAAGTATATAAGGAGGAGAAGATCAAAGGGCTAAGTGTGCAAATAATGAATATCCTATGAAGAGTTATATCAAAATAAAATATGCATGTTATGGGTTATTGATGCTTTTCTTGATCTAAACTAAATATGCACCTAAGTGTTTGATGATGGATGAGATCTAATGATGGATCAGTATCATAAGACCTGAAATGCCTTATCATTATGTGATCTGATAATGGATAGGCTAGATATGAGTGCTAACAAATGTTTTGTCCTTTAAATGATACGATATGGGTATATCTGATGTCTGGAATAGCTATGAAGTTATAAGTTATTATTTGCAGATCTATACGTTGGTTTGCCTTGGTGAAGATGTGTATACACGCTGGTTCGGCACTTCCAAGTAGCATATGTAGAAGAAAATCTTGTTGTTTAGAGATGACTGGTTTATTTGATCAGTGTTGCTATATTACTGCTATTTTTCAGTAGATGAAAGTAAAACTGATTATATAACGAGATTGAGTCTGGTTGATTAATTGATTGAGTAAGAAGGGTAATAATTATTGCTACATGTTTAGAACTTTGTAATATGACAGTAGATCATTAGAATTTCTTTGGGCAGTACAGTTTATGGTTCAGAAGTTTTATGATTCAGTTTCTTTAGAGGTATATTGCAAGTTGGGCTACAAAACTAGTGTACACATGCATGTTGGCTTCACTGAAGTAGAGTGTACATTCTGAAATATGATTTTTGAGGTTGAAGTTGGTGATGGTTTTTGATGCAGTGTTCTGAGTACAGATATGTGTTTTGGTTACAATGATCTGACTATTACAGTTGATTGGTTGAATTTTGATTAAGTGTCAAATGATTGGGTTTTTGAGTGAATGATTGATTCAGTTGTATCAAAAATTTATGATTGGGGGATTCATATGTGTCAGAGGTTCAGTGATTGTTTGATTCATTTGTGTCAGAAGTTTCAATGATTGGTAGATTCAGAAAGTGATGATTGGGTTTCAGTGATTGGTTGATGTAGTTGTATTTGATGGATGTATTGCAAAGGTGATTTATTTTTAGCTTCAATGTTACTGATGGGTCTAGTATGAAAATTTTATAAAACATGGCCTACAAATCACGTTTTTGTGTACCAGGAGTATCCAGTCTAAAAATTTATGAAACATGGTCCCTGGAGGAAGAGTGAAGGTAGTAGCCTTCTATAGGTCGGCACCTACGTACTGGTAAACATATTAGTCGATACAAGAGCTAGGGGGTTGGAGCTCCCTTCCTGTAGCAACTAGAGTACGAGTGAAGGTTGTAGCCTTGTGTAGGCCAGTGCCTACATACTAGTAAACATATCATCCAGTGCAAGAGCTAGGGGGTTGTAGCTCCCTTCCAATGGCAGCTGGAGAATGAGAGAAGGTTGTAGCATTTTGCAGGTGGGTGCCTATGTACTGGTATTAGTATGCGCCAGTACAAGACTGTAAACAATATTTTGTTTATATTAAAAGGAAGACAGAGACGACAAAAACATGTGGTTTTCCTCCTGCATTGGGTTTCCACCTTAAATATTGGTGTTCATGTGTGTTTCTTATGTATGATGGTTTATTTGTTACAACACATGGTTAATGTTTTTCTAATGGTTAATAAAGTACTAATGCACTAGCTGAAGACAAACGTATGATGGATTAACTAAATTATAAGTTCACAAGGTACACGCTAATTGTCTTAAGAACAGTCGCATTCACCCATAGGTTTGATTCAATAAAGTCGTGTATAGAAATCTGAATATGAAATGTAAAATGTTATTGATTTGTAAATATTGATTCACACCCTCCCCCCCCCCAAAGTATTTTTCCCAACAATTGGTATCAGAGTGGGTCCTTTGGCAGAAGCTTGATCACTTGAAGGAGATCCATCAAGATAATGGGAAAGAAGCAAAAGAAGAAGGTGGCTCAAAGAAACAGTGATAGCATTAGAGACGATTGGCTATTAGGTGGAAGCAAATATTCAGATTTAGAATCACCTCAGAATGAAAATGAAAAAGAAAAATAATTATCAGGCACTGATTCTTTGTCCTTTGGTGATCTATTTCTCTATTATATTGAAGATAGTGAATGTGTGAGAAATCTAATGAAGGTAGAAGTTAAAAGGCTCACAAATAAAATTATAGATCAACAAGATCTATTTGATAAAAGGGTTCCTACATATAAGAGATTACTAGGTTAAAAACCAAGTTGGAGGAAGGAAACAAAATAAGGAAGCAGCACAAGGAAAAGGAAGATCAATGTCAAATGTTGCAGGATGAAGTAACATCATTGAGAAATGTAGTGAATGAAAAGGATACAACAACCAAGGAACTTAAATGAAGAACCAGTTATTGTTAAGGTCTTGAAGTTGAGGCTGTCTCTAAGACAAGATATTGAAAATTCAAATAAGAACAATGAAGAAATACTTAAAGCATTTGAAGAACAAGAAAATGAGATTCTCAAATTAAAACAACAAGTGGAAGAACGAAGAAAAGTTGAAGAAATCATGAAGAAATAGTATTTGGAAAAGGAAGAGAAATATTAGGTTCAGGTAAATATCTTAAAAGGTATATTAGAAGAAAAGGATAAACTGTTACGCTTTCAAGATAGTATTAAGATTTTTTATAATATTCTTAGTAGTCAAAGGTCTCCTACCATCAAATCTGGTCTTGGTTTTCATGAAACTATTAAAGGTGAATCTATCTCACAAACTAAGGCAAGGAATTCTAATGCAAAATATGAAATGCTCAACAAGGAAATAAGAGGTCAACCCCATCAACAACCAAGGAAAGAAAGTCCTCAAAGAAAATCATTTACTCCTAAATATGGAAGTGTTAATAGATTCTTTCCTCTGATGAATAATGTTGAATGTTTTATATGTCATAATTTTGGACATGTTGCAGCCAGATGCAGAAGTAGAATTTTTCAAGTTAATAACCATCTCATAGAATGATCATCATCTTCCAAGTACTCTAAGGGATATTTTTTTCTTGCAATATGTTTGGTCACAAATCCATAGATTTCTATAGAAGGAATATGAAACATATAAAATGTTATGCATGTAACAAGTTTGGGAATATAGGAAAAGAATGCAGGGAAAAGTCTATGAATCATCATAGACAATATGGTAAGCAATCAAATAAGCAGATTTATATCAGAAAAATCTGAAAAAGATGAATCCACAGACAATCAAGAAAAGGAATATCAGATAAGGTGTGATCTTTCTCTACACTCATTTGAAGACAATGATGATAGTGGATGTTCTCATCACATGACTAGAGACAAGAGAAAAATGGAGTCTCTGATAAAGAACCATCATGATAATGATATTATTGGAACTGATGCTTCAGAAAAAGTTCTAGGATCAAGTATAGTCAGAACAGATTCAGGAGGAACTAAAAGTATGCAATTTCAGTGTTCTAATTCTCATATGCAGATATTATGAAGACAAGTAGTGTATATATTCTAGTGTGAAACTGCATAGTAGAGTATATGTTGGTTTGATGAAGAAATTGTGGGACAAACTCAAAAAAAGGGTCTAAAATGGTTCAAACAATTATCAATTGTCTTTTCT
Organism: Pinus taeda; assembly: GCA_000404065.3. NCBI lineage: Eukaryota > Viridiplantae > Streptophyta > Pinopsida > Pinales > Pinaceae > Pinus > Pinus taeda. Next base: position 145,534 of record APFE030481593.1, on the reverse strand, counting down.
ATTTTGATGGTTGATGACTACAATATGTGGATGTTATTTAGAAGTGATTTAGAACCTCATAAGTTTTTTATGACTTGATGTATAATTAGTTGATGATGATGCCTTGATGATTCTTACTGATATATGCAATGATTAGATATGACAGTGAACAGTTGGCACAGGTTCAGGGGGAGAAATTGCTATGCTTCTAATAATGCATTGTTGGCATTATATTTAGAAGTATTTGGTACATAATGATTCTTATCAATGGTGAGGATGCTTATGTTGTTGAAGTGTTTAAACGATACATCATGCTATGTTGCAGTCATGGGTTCCCTATGATGAAATCTTAGATTGCTTAAGCCACCAAGTTGTTATTCATATCATATTTATGTATGATTCAGATGATTATTTTGATGATGCATATAGTACATATGTTATGTTGCTTACATGGTTATCTTCACAAGTTCAATGAGAAGAACAAAGCTTGAGTACACAACTTCATTATTTGATGATGATAAGTGCGACTCATTCCTTTTATGTTGTTGTTGTCATGCCTTCAAAGATGCATACAATTCATTTGGTGCAGTTATGAATGAGGATTCCTATAGTTCTTGTCTCTCACATGGTTGAGGATTGTTGCTCTTGATGGTATCAAGAAATTTTGAGAAATGACTGCAAAACTCATGGTTTTCTTTTTACATTGATGAGAAGCTGGATACATATTATGTTGGATACATGGATGATTACTTAAATTACACATTGGTAAATAATGTTGGTTGGCCAAGAGAATGGTGTTATTGCAGATTTCATGAAGACATTGCTATTTGGAGACAAGGCTTACTTAGTCACATAATGATAATGACTTATTACTTTATGATGATAGGTTTGATACTCACATACTTTGATTATCATGGTTGATGCTTATCAAATGTGGGATGTTGGAAATATTCCTAGTGAATATACATGGTTGATATATTGAGGGTTGTTATGGAAAGATCATGCAGTTCTTGTTACGACAATGATGATATTATGGTCATCGATGATGACTATGGTGGTTTCACACACACACACACAGATATAGATATATATATATATATATATATATATATATGATGTATGAATGAATGGTTTTGTATCACTGCTTGGAGATATGACATATGCTTAGTTGATTCATGGAAGGCTATGTTAAGGATTTTTCTACTAAGGAAATGAAGCAAGTTGATCTTGATAAGATCAAGAGGATAAGTTGATATCTATATGTGACATAGTTTGTCACAGGTTGATGATATTAAAAGTACATTGTCTTATCTTGCGAACTGATGATGAACATATATAGGTCATTATTCTTGATGTTTCTAACAGATGCTTATGGTGCATATTATATATGATGTATGATAGTTGTTGATAACTATCATGGTCTTGTTTAGGTCTTTGGTCTTTGTTATAAATTTCATGTATATCCTTTGATGTAAAGGTCATGTAAAGACCTATGATGTAATAATTTTCATATTCAGTCATGTATGGAATTTTTGAGATCATGTCAAATATGTAATCCCACTTGGTTGATTGGTTGAGTCAAACTTGTATCCCTGCTTGGTTGGGAGAATGATGTATGTATGAGTCATTGGTGATAGGAAGGTCATAGTCACATGGTTGAGTTATTGAGTCATGTTATTCTTTTGAAAAATATTTCTGCAAACTCTGCATATGCTCAAGGGGAGCATGAATAGTATAATCCATCTCAGCATGTACTAAGGGGGAGTTTGATTAGTGAATTCAACATCTACCTAGGGGGAGCATGATTACTGTTCATATATGAAAGTCTTCATTTGACATTGGTCAATCATCCCTTTGCTCTTGATTTCAAAGGGGGAGAGTAGCTTAGTGTTTGGAAAGTGGTGTTTGGAGAGTAGCTTGATGTTTAGAATGGCTTGGTGCTTTTCTTGATGTTATTTACATGTTGTGGTGACCAAATACCAAAGTGGTTGCCATCAAGTCCAAAGGGGGATATTGTTGGCATTACGATGCATGTGTTTTCTTTGATGGCAACTAACTTGTAGCAGAAAAAGTAGATGGTAACTAGATGAATCTATAGAGATATTAGAGGTAACAGAATGATGGAACATGGAGATATCAAAGGTAACAAAATGATGGAACACAGAGATATCAGAGGTGACAGAATGATTGAACATAATAATGGTTAAAGGTTTGATATAGGGAGATTTTGTTATTGTTGTCCTTGATAAACAACCTACCTGATGAGTTGTCCTTAATGACAACCTATTTGATGAATGGACTACTTGATAAAGGTATAAACATGATGTAACAGAATGCATGGCAGTTGTGTTTATAGATGTGACAAAATTCAGGGTGGTTCAGAGGAATCAGTTCAGAAGTGATGTATGATGGCAACTCACATTGTAACTCGTCAATTTAGAGGTAAAAAAGTAATGGCACATAAGAACAGGATGATGGGACAAAGGATTATAGATCAGAATCAAGCAATTAAATAAAAATAATGTTTTAAGTTGCATTAAGTTGTATATGTTGTTTCACCTAGTCAAAGTAGCATATACAAGCAGATACACAGAACGAAAAGAGCGTATATGTATGCATGCACTTTCACAAGATGAAAATTGTGTATGGGATGGAAAATTAAGGTTAAAGAATACCAAGGGTCCATACCATGGTATTATCCAACAATATTTAGTGGAGTAATGGTTACTGGATCTCATCTATGAATACCATGGGTTCTAAGTGTTATTTTGGTCCGAGGTATTGAAAAAGGCTCTAGGTATATAAGGAGGAGAAGATCAAAGGGCTAAGTGTGCAAGCAATGAATATCTTATGAAGAGTTAGATCAAAAGAAAATATGTTTATTATGGTTATTTATGCTTTGCTTGATCTGAACTAAGTATTCACCTGAGTGTTTAATGATGGATGTGAGCTAATGATGGATCAGGATCATAAGACCTGAAATGACTTATCATTATTTGATCTGATAATGGGTAGGCTAGATCTAAGTGTGATGGGACCAGCCCAAATACTTTACAGACTTTAGGCAATTAAAATGATTGTGTGGTGATTATATGCTTGGTTAGATATTCAGTTGTGATTATAAGTGTGAGGAGTACACCATCAGATATTTTAGTATCACGTTAGGTGGCATTCAATTACACAATTATGACTGAGTACTTGCCTCAGGTTGACTTTTCCCGCTCCTTGCTATGCTAAAGCTCTTTGTTCGTCATTCACTTGGTCATTTGTCATTGGGCTTGCCGAGGGTTTGTTCTGCTGTGCTCTGTAAGTTTGAGTATGCAGCTTTGCTACGAGTCTTGGGCGCACCTCTTGGTGATTTCTATATTGGTTCCTTGATGTATGCGTGGTTTCTCTTAGGCCTGGTTCGTTGGACAGGTGTGGTTTTCCCTGTCATCGCCTGGGTAGTGGTTTTCTGTTATCGTTTGTTATTCTACTGTTGGTTCAACAGGTCGTCGTGTTCTGAGTTATATGCTGGTATTTCTTGTTCTTGCTGGCAACTTAGTGATTGGCTTGCATCCAGGCTTGAATCGTTGGCGTCCTTTCGTCCTCGACTTCTAATGCAGGTCGCCCTCCTTCCTTGATTCAATTTGTGGTTCTCTTTCCTCAGCTTCTAACCTTGTTCGCTCCTTCATCTTTGCAGTTGGTCGAAAACCGTGGGTGGAATGTTTGTCCTTAGCTCTCACTGCAAATTCTCAGGTAAACTGAATGCAACTTCCATTATTTACTTCTTCTCAGGCTCCGTAGTTTCACTTCTGTAACAATATATTTCTAACACCCGTGTGTCGTTTCTTGTGCAGGTGTTGAGGGTTTGTGGTTGGAGGTCTCGGTAATGTATGTTTCAGTCTTGTCCATAGGCTTTGCTTCTTTGAATTTCCTTCTATCCTTGTTCTGTTCTTAATTTAGGCCTTCTGGTTGTATTGGTTTTTCACCCTCTTTGCTTGCCCTCGACTCACACTGTGAGTAGTTTCCTGTTGTATTGGAGGTCTGGGCTTCCACTGTTTGGTGATTTATTTGACTGTAATTTCTTGTGCATGAATGTGATTTTTCTGAAATCCTCACCTAGGGTTTTCCGTTCACGGGTTTATGCATTTATGGCTATGTATGAGATAGTTATTTTTTTGAAACCCTCACCTAGGGTTTGTCATCCACGACTTATACGTCTATGGGTTTATCTTGCAGTGCTACTATGTAATTGTTATACACTTGTATTTGCAATTTTGAAAGAGAAATTCTTCAGGAAAGAAAAAATGGTTCGGTTTACCTGAATGTCATTGATGTAATCATGCCGTCATGCTTTTGATTTAGCTCAGATTCTTAGCCTGAGCTGTAATTATGATTCTTCGGTTTGCTGGTGATGTTTTATACGAACATGCGTGAATGGTGTAGGTGCTCTGGTAATTTTTGTTTGAATGTCAATTTAAAAGAATGATGAAAACTTTCGTTTGGACTGTGGGTGCTTGACCTGTACCGGAATCTGTTTGTATCACTCTTTGTCTGTCTTCGCTGTTTACTTCAAAGGAAATATAAGCCCTCATCTGGAATTTGTTCTTCTATCTCGCTATTAAGACTGGTTCTTTTTCTCAGGAAAAAAAAAATAATTAAACTCAATAATCTATGTATAGTTGGTTGTCTATTCAGATGCTCAATAATTAGAAAACAGAATAAAAAAATACAGTAGGACATACAGATGGACTAAATTGGTTTCTTCGTTATTGATATTATTTGATTGCAAGAGGTACTGAACCTTGTACATGACTTTTGTTGTTGCATTTATATGTTTCTTGTTCCAGTTAATGAAACTGTACAGTTGCTTTTCAGTTGTAGACTTTACAGTTACATGGTTATTAGTCATTCGGTTCTGTCCTTATGACAATATTTTCCTTTTAGACACATTTGTCTTTTCCTTTTAAAATAACAAGACAATTATTAATCCATGATTTATTAGTAATAGTCAGGTAAATAACCCTAACCGATCAAACTAACTTTGACTAATTTAGAGATTAAGATAACAATAAAAATCCTACCTCCTATTCTGGCAAACTAACATAAAAGACAAGTAAAATGTTAACTCAAATTTTCAACCTGGCAGAGACCGACACCTTGTCATGGTACCTAAGCTGGATGCTCCTGCATCAGGCTCCTAGGCAAAAGAAAATCATGACTCCGATCCATGACCTCCTCGACTGAAGAACCTGTCTGCTTAATCTGCCCGTCATTAACCCACGAACTGTCGTCAATAGGACATTTCTTCCACTTGACCAGGTATTGCAGATACTCCTTCCGCCGAGTTCATTTAGCCACCTGTGTGTCGAGAATGCGCTCGATCTCGGGAGGCTGAACGTAAGGAATCTGTCTCATCCAAGCTTCTCCTCCATCCTAGGTATTCCATGTAGGCCGCGTGATTCCATCTTCTTCCTTTTCTTCTGGGTCAACCGTGTAGGGGAACAGATCTGCTACATTAAAGATAGGTGAAATGCCTATTCCGGGTGGAAACTGTATCTCATAGGCATTCACCGAAAATTTCCTGAGGACTTTGCAAGGTCCTATCTTATTATACTTTAATTTATTGTATGCACCCCTAGGGAAGCATTCCTTGTGCAAATGCACGAGGACTTCATCTCCCACGTTAAACTGTACTTTCCTTCTCTTCAAATCTGCATGTTGTTTATACTTTAGGTTGTTGTCCTGCAATTTAATTTTTACCTACTCATGCAAATCTCTCATCGCGCTAGCGAAATCTTCCCCATCTGCGCTTCGCCTTTCTTGTAGTCTAAGATCCTACAACTCATGCACTCCGTGAGGATGCATGCCGTACAGGATCTGAAATGGATTGAAGCCTGTGCTGTAGTTAGGTGAGTCGTTATAAGCAAACTCGGCCTATGCAAGCACTCGATCCCACATCTGCAAATTCTCTCCAACCAAGCTTTCTAGCAAGTTTCCAAGACTCCTGTTTACCACCTCTGTTTGTCCGTCGGTTTTCGGGTGATAAGCAGAGTTGTAACTTAGCTGTGTATCCTTTTTCTTCCACAGGGTATGCCAAAAGTGTCCCGTAAAATTCACATCCCTATTGGAAAGGATAGACTTAGGCAACCCATGTAACCTAACAATCTCTGTGAAAAACAAGTGGGCCACGTGAGTGGCATCACTGATTTTTCTACAAGGGATGAAATGCACCATCTTCGAGAATCTGTCCACTACTACCATCACCGAATCATAACCTTGTTGTGTTTTAGGTAGACCCAAGACAAAGTCTAAGCTGACTGAGTCCCATGGCTTGCCTGGAATAGGTAACGGTATGTACAGTCCCGTGTTTTGATTGTGACCCTTCGCCAACTGGCACACTTTAAATCTGGCCACAAATCGTTGTACATCCCTCTGCATCTTTGGCCAAAAGTAGAAATGACTGAAATGCTCAAGTGTCTTGTCCATGCCGAAATGTATGGCCAGACCTTCACTATGCTTCTCACAAATAATATTCTCTCTCATCGAGCAGTCAGGTATGCATATATGTCCTCCCTTAAACAATAGTTTCTCTTGTAATTTGTAGTCCAACCATGGACTGTTATCCCTCACCAAGGGATTCTGACATGCCTCATAGGCCTCCTTAAAATCTGTATCAGTCTGGTATAAATCTCTTAAGTGCTCAAAACCCAACACTTGCACAGTACTTTCTTGCAGAAGTAAAGCTCTCCTACTTAGTGCATCTGCCACCTCGTTGGCCTCCCACTGATATGTTTCAACACGAAGTTGAAACTCTGCAAATACTCCACCCATTTGGCATGTTTGTGGTTCAACTTGTGCTGTTGCACAACATATTGTAGTGCAGAATTATCTGAAAACAACACAAATTCGTTTCCGAACAGATAATGCCTCCAATGTTTTAATGCCTGTATAACAGCATAGAACTCCTTGTCATAAGACAAATATTTTTGTTTGCTTTCATTTAGCTTCTCACTGAAGAACGCTACAGGCTTATCCTCCTGGCTGAGTACAGCTCCAATAGCCATACCACTGGCATCACAGTGAACCTGAAAAAGCTTCTTGAAATCTGGCAATCTCAGGATCATCCTCTTAGTGATATTTCTCTTTAATAGCTGGAAGCTTCTCTATGCTACATCCGTCCATCGAAAAGGTTGACTGGCCTTTTTAATGGTGTCCAACATAGGTGCACAAATTTCGCTAAAATTCCTTATGAATTTCCAGTAAAAACTCACTAGTCCTTGAAAGCTACGTACCTTGAATAAATTTTCCAGAGATGGCCAATTAACTATCACCGCAACCTTCTCCGGATCCATCTTCAGTTCATTTTCTGCTATTACAAAGCCCAAATAAATCAATTCCTTCTACAGAAAGGTACATTTCTTCAAATTTATTAGCAGTTTATTCTGCTGTAATTTTTCCATCACTTTCCGTACGTGCTGAAGGTTCTCCTCCCTTGTCCTGCTGAAAATTAGTATGTCGTACAGGTACACTATCACAAATTTTCTGATTTACTCCTTTAGAATCTCATTCATTAACCTCATAAATGTGCTAGGCGCATTGCTCAGTCAAAATGGCATGACCAGCCATTTGTATGGTCCCTCATTCATTTTAAAGGTTGTATTACATTCATCCCCCTCTCATATCCGGATCTAATGATACCTGCTCTTCAAGTCTATCTTAGAGAAATATGCTACCCCGCTTAAACAATCCATCATGTCATCCATCCATGGCAGTGGAAACCTGTACCAGATGGTGATTTTGTTGATGGCCCTCGAGTCTGTGCACATTCTCCACTCTCCTCCCTTCTTGGGAGCGAGAACTGTTGGAACTATGCAAGGGCTCAAACTTTCCCTTATCAACCCCTTGTCTAACAGTTCTTGCACCTGCTTCCTAATCTCTTCATTTTCCTTGGGGTTCATTCGATATGTCGTGTTTGGCAAACTAGCTCCAGTTATGAAGTCAATGTGATGACTTATGCTTCTTTTGGGGGTAATTTATCTGGCAAGTCATCCACTACTATGTCCACAAATTCTTGCAACATCTACTGGATTTCTGTAGGTAAATCTGATACCTCTGTATGCAACAACACTGTTTTTTCTTTCTTTACAACTGCATAACCCATCTCACTGTCCTCAACTTGTTTCAGAAACTATTTTCTGCTAACCAATAATGCTCTTGGTTCACTTGTCCCTATTGTCCTTTCCTCTTTGATGGGCATAAGCGTATGCTTGATTCCATTCTTGACAAACTTATAACAGTTCGTCAATCCATCGTGTACCACCTTCCTATTGTACTGCCAAGGCCTACATAGCAATATGTGACATACATCCATCGGCATGATGTCACAAACAACTTTATCCTTATATCTGCCTATTTGGAACTCCACCTCAAACTGTTCATCCACAAGCAACTGATGGCTTTTTTGCAGCCATGAGACTTTGTAAGGGGTGGGATGTTTCAAGCGCTTCAATTCCAACTTTTCCACCATCTCTGTGGACACCAAGTTATCGGTACTACTGTTGTCAATAATTAACTTACAACACTTACCACGTGACTTACAAATTGTTCTAAACAAAGCCTCCCATTGTGTCTGTTCAGTAACCTCCTTGAGTGGTTTTAACAACACCTTATGCAGCACCACGACTTCCCCTATCTCTAGAGAATTTTCTGCTTCTTGGGGAGGTGTCGCTGCTTCCTCTGGCTGTGAAACATATGCACCCCTCTGTCCAGCTTGATCTGCCTCTGGACATTCAAATGATCTGTGTCCCTATTTATGACACCTATAACATTGATAACCAGCTCCTCTACCTCGGCCATTTCCCCTGCCTCGCTGGGATGACCTACCGCCTCTCGCATTATCACCTCTGTCCGTTGATCCAGAAGCTCTGAAACTTCTACCTTCCTCATTACTATTAGCAGTCCACCCTCTGCCATATGACTGGCCTTTTCCCCTGCCGGCTCCTTGTCCTCTTTGGGCATTCTACCTCTTAGTAATTTTCTCTTCAGCTTTCATCGCACTCTGATACGCTTCTTCAGTGTTCTTCGGAGATAAAATACCGATTTCATCTAAAATTTCTAGTCTTAAACCATTTGCGTACTCGACTGTCCTTTCCACGGTATCCTCTATATATCTGACTCTTAAGTTCACTCGATAGAACTCCTCCCCGTACTCCCTTACCGTCATTCCTTTCTGTCTCAGATTCTATACTTGCCTGTGTAGTGCAATCTGATAGTCTTTCGACAGAAATTTTCCCTTCAACTTGGCCACCATCCTTGACCAGGTTTTAATCGACAACTTGTTTAATCTCTTTCTCTCCGTTTGGACACTATCCCACCATAGGGCTGCATGTCCCTTCAAATTTCGTCGCAGCGAACCTAACTCTGCGATCTTCGCTGACTTCCTCACACTTTAAATACTTATCCATCTCGCTGATCCAATCCAATAAAACCTCTATGGACAGGCTGTCATCATAGGTTGGTAGTTCTTGTTTGGGTTTACTGCTTGCCACTAAAACAGACCTCAACAATCTCACTTCTGGGGTCTCGCCTTCTGGTCCATCTGTTGCTACTTCAGCTTCCTCTTCATTGTCATCGCCTACCTCCAGGTCTCTTCCTCTCCCTACCTCTACTGCCTACAAATGGGCAGCAAGAATTCTGATCTCCTCTCTCAGTCCTTCCTCTGCTATTCTTTGAGCACCTCTGCCACAACCTTGCCTTCCTCTCTCCATTTCTTCAATCAATTTAACCTACTCTGATACCACTATGATGGGACCAGCCCAAATACGTTACAGACTTTAGGCAATTAAAATAATTGTGTGGTGATTATATGATTGGTTAGATATTCGATTGTGATTACAAGTGTGAGGAGTACACCATCAAATATTTTGGTATCGCGTTAGGTGGAATTTAATTACACAATTATGACTGAGTACCTGCCTCAAGTTGAGTTTTCCCACTCCTTGCTATACCAAAGCTCTTTGTTCGTCGTTCACTTGGTCATTTGTTGTTGGGCTTGCCGAGGGTTTGTTCTGATGTGCTCTGCAAGTTTGAGTATGCAACTTTGTTGTGAGTCTTGGGTGCGCCTCTTGGTGATTTCTGTACTGGTTCCTTGATGTATGCGTGGTTGCTCTTAGGCCTAGTTCGTTGGATAGGTTTGGTTTTCCATGTCGTCGCCTGGGTAAGTGGTTTTCTGTTATTATTTGTTGTTCTGCTGTTGGTTCAACAGGCTGTCGTGTTCCAAGTTATATGCTGGTATTTCTTGTTCTTGCTGGAAACTTAGTGATTAGCTTGCATCTAGGCTCAAATCGTTGGCGTACTTTCATCCTCGGCTTCTAATGCAGGTAGCCCTCATTCCTTGATTCAATTTGTGGTTCTCTTTCCTCAGCTTCTAACCTTGTTTGCTCCTTTGTCTTTGCAGTTGGTCGAAAACCGTGGGTGGAATATTTGTCCTCGGCTCTTGTTGCAAATTCTCAGGTAAACTAAATGCAACTTCCATTATTTACTTCCTTTCAGGCTCTGTAGTTTCACTTCTGTAACAATATATTTCTAATGTGTGTCGCTTGTTGTGCAGGTGTTGAGGGTTTGTGGTTGGAGGTCTCAGCAATGTATGTTTCGGTCTTGTCCGGTGGGCTTTTCTTCTTTGAATTTCCTTCCGTCCTCATTCTGGTCCTAATTTAGGCCTTCTGGTTGTATGGGTTTGTCACCCTCATTTCTTGCGAGTCGACTCACATTGTCAGTAGTGTCCTGTTGTATTGGAGGTCTGGGATTCCACTGTTTGGTGATTTCTTTGACTGTAATTTCCTGTGCATGAATGTGATTTTTCAGAAACCCTCACCTAGGGTTTGTCATTCACGGGTTTATGCTTTTATGGCTATGTATCAGACAATTTTTTTTTTTGAAACCCTCACCTAAGGTTTGTCATCCACAACTTATGCGTCTATGGGTTTATCTTGCAGTGCTACTATGTAATTGTTATACACTTGTCTTTGCAATTTTGAAAGAGAAATTCTTTAGGAAAGAAAAATTGGTTTGGTTTAGCTGAATGTCATTGATGTAATCATGCCGTCGTGCTTTTGGTTTACTCCGGATTCTTAGCCTAAGCTGTAATTATGATTCTTCGGTTTGTTGGTGATGTTTTATACGAACATGCGTGAACGTTGTAGGTGCTCTGGTAATTTTTGTCTGACTGTCAATTTAAAAGAATGATGGAAACTTTCATCTGGACTCTGGGTGCTTGGCCTGTACTAGAATCTGTTTGTATCACTCTTTGTCTGTCTTCGTTGTTTACTTCAAAGGAAATATAAGCCCTCGTCTGGCATCTATTATTCTGTCTCACTATTAAGACTGGTTCTTTTCTCAGGAAAACAAAAAGAATTAAACTCAATAATCTGTGTACAGTAGGTTGTCTGTTCAGATGCTCAATAATTAGAAAACACAATAAAAAAATACAGTATGACATACAGATGGACTGAATTGGTTTCTTCATTATTGATATTATTCGAGTGCAATAGGTACTGAACCTTGTACATGACTTTTGCTATTGCATTTATAGGTTTCTTGTTCCAGTTAATGAAACTATATAGTTGCTTTTCAGTTGTAGACTTTACAGTTACATGGTTATTAGTCATTCGATTCTGTCCTTATGACAATATTTTCCTTTTAGACACATTTGTCTTTTCCTTTTAAAATAACAGGACAATTATTAATCCATGATTTATTAGTAACAGTCAGGTAAATAACCATAACCGATCAAACTACCTTTGACTAATTTAGAGATTAAGATAAAAATAAAAATCCTACCTCCTATTCTGACAAACTAACATAAAAGACAAGTAAAATGTTAACTCAACATTTCAACCTAGCAGAGACCGACACCTGGTAATGGTGCCTGAGCTGGATGCTCCTGCATCAAAGTGCTAACAAATTTTTTGTCCTTTAAATGCTATGATATGGGTATATCTAAATACTGGAATAGCTATGCAGTTATAAGTTATTATTTGCAGATCTATACATTGGTTTGCCTTGGTGAAGGTGCGTATATATATTGGTTCGAAACTTCCAAGTAGCGTATGTAGAAGTAAATCTTGTTGTTTAGAGATGACTGATCTATCTGAGTTAGTGCTACTATTTTAATATTGTTTGTCAATGATGTTTTCATTAGATCTAAAAGTAAAACTGATTGTATAATGAGATTGAGTCTGGTTGATTGGTTGATTGAGTAAGAAGGGTAATAATTTCTTATATTTGTTTATAACTTTGTAATATGACAACAGATCTTCAAAATTTCTTTGGGAAGTACAATTTATGGTTCATATGTTTTATGTTTCAGTATCTTTAGAGTTATATGTAGGTTGGGCTACAAAAAGTAGCGTATACATGGAGGTTGGCTTCATTGAAGTAGCATATACATTCTGACATATGAGTTATAAGGTTGCAGATGGTTCTGGTTGTTGATGCAGTGTTTTGAGTACAAATCTGTGTTTTGGTTACAGTGATCTGACTGTTTCAGTTGATTGGTTGAATTTTGATTAAGTGTCAAATGATTGGGTTTTCGAGTGAATGATTGATTCAATTGTTTCATCAATTTATGATTGGGTGCTTTAGTTGTGTCAAAGGTTCAGTGATTGCTTGATTTAGTTGTGTCAGAAGTTTCAATGATTCATTGATTCAGAAAGTGATGATTGGGTTTCAATTATATTAGAGATTGATGATTGGGTTTCAGTGATTGGTTGATGCAGTTGTATTTAATGGATGTATTGCAAAGGTGATTTATTTTTAGCTTCAATGTTACTGATGAGTCCAATATGAAAATTTGGTGAAACATGGCCTACAAATCATGTTGTTGTGTACCAGGGTATCCAGTTTGAAATTTTATGTAACGTGGTCCCTTGAGGAAGAGTGAAGGTAGTAGCCTTCTATAGGTCGGTACCTATGTACTGGTAAACATATCAGCCAGTACAAGAGATAGGGGGTTGGAGCTCCCTTCGAGTAGTAGTTGGAGAATGAGTGAAGGTTGTAACCTTCTGTAGGTCGATGCCTATGTACTGGTAAACATATCAGCTGATACAAGAGCTAGGGGGTTGTAGCTCCCTTTCAGTAGTAGTTGGAGAACGAGAGAAGGTTGTAGCCTTCTGCAAGTGGGTTCCTATGTACTGGTATGAGTCTGCGCCAGTACGAGATTGTAAACAATATTTTATTTATATTAAAAGGAAGATAGAGATGATAGGAGAAGGTGGGTTTTTTGCCACATCGGGTTTCCAACTTAAATCTTGGTGTTCATGTGTGTTGCTTATGCATGATGGTTTATTTATTACAACACATGGTTAACGTTTATCTAATGGTTAAAAAATTACTAATGCACTAGCTGAAGACAAACATATGATGGATTAACTTAATTGTTAACATGGAAAATTTTAGGGGCTAATATTTGCAGATGGACTACTTTTCCATGATTTTTCCAAAAACAATATTCACAAATTTCCATTGTGTTCTAAAAATGATTCGCCCAAATTTTATGATATAAAATTATTTTACCTTAAAAATCGTGAACATTATATAGAGAGTCTATATAAAATCATTATAAATTTGAATAATTTTACAAATATATCAATAAATGTTTTATAGTTTGCATATTAGGGACTAGTGAGATTCGCCAATGTTTTTAAACTTCAAGATAGTTTTCAATCCTTAAAATTTTCCTTGATTGTAAGTTCACTAGATATACACTAATTTTCTTAAGAACAGTCACATGCACACGCAGGTTTGATTCAACAAATTCGCTTATAAAAATTTGAATATGAAATGTAAAAAGTTATTGATTTGTAAATATTGATTCACCCTCCCTCTCAGTATTTTTCTGAACATAAAAGCATGAATAAGTGGCTTTGAATGTAATTTTCATTGGCCCAAAATCATAATTTATTCAATTTAAAGCAAGCACTAAAGCAATGATTCATATTCAAGCTTCATTTATTTATTCAGTTTAAAATTGTTAGTAATGGAATATTAATCATATCCACTTCAAATGTCCATTGGAGGATCAAAGTGATAAAATAATCCTTCAGAGATACTTGTGAATCCAAAATTACCAAGTCATAGTAATTCCTGGAAACTTCTTGACACATGTTTTCATTACAAAAAGAATGCACTGAAGTTTTTCAAAAGAAATGAAATTACGCACGTCACAAGTGTATATGATTTGACTATGTAAGAACTCCAACATGTTCCAAGACATTTTTCCATAAAATTAAAGGAGATGCCAAGAAAAGCTTGGGTTCATTACTTGCTTATTAAAAATCTGAAATAACGAAATAAATGCAATCAAAAAAAGAATGTAAATCTAAATTAATCTATCCCTAATTCTAACTAAATGAAAGGAAACATGATTAGGTATAGTCATACTTCCAATATAGCCATTTTCTCATTTTAATCCCTGCATGTATGTATAGGTCAAACAATAGGAGTAAAATAGAAACTAAATTATAAAAAGAAAATTTCAGCGTATTATGCACAATTAACAAATTTAGCAAAATACATTTATTTACAAAATTCTTACCTTGAATTTCTTCCAACCAAATGTTTACAGGATCATAAAAAATAGCATGTATTTTAGTGAATGGTTGGAAGAAGTTCGAAGGAAGAAGAAACATCATGCCAGGCTTGAATGATAAATTTTTAATTATTGAAGCATGTCGAACACTATCAAAGTCAAAAATATTCCTACGCACTGGAACTTCCAGATATTTTTCAAATGGATCAATAAAGAATGGATTAACATTTAAAAGGTTTCTAGAAGTATCCCATTGCTGGTCAGAATAAAATGGTTCACTCTCAGGTGTCAGAATTTGTGATGAACTTATTTGAAAATAAAAATAAAAAAATTGGTCAAGCATGAACAAATAAAATTTCAAAATAAAAAGTAGTCGATGTTCTCGCCTGAAACTCTTGAATTGATTCTCATATATGCTTATTAATGCACCTAATGAGTGTATAGAGTTTGAACATTCAAAATACCAGTACAATGTGCTTAGAAATTCAAAAGTGAGATTCAAAAGAAAAATAAATTCAAACAGAGGGGAGTGAAAATAGAGCGGATTCAAGTTTACATTAAAATTACAAGTAATGTTACAACATGGTTAGGATTCATTTGTGAAGATTTCTTTCCCATGAGCATCAATAGAAATTATAAAATTAAACTCATTGTTTCCTTTGTTTTGCGAGAATTGGAAGATTTCAAGCTTATGATCCAAAAAGGGTATTTCAGCATCATAGGAATAAAAAATTGGGATAGGTTATTGAATACCAAAATCAGTAGGATGATTGAATGTTTGTAAATTAGAATGGATTGGAATAAATCCTTGATTAAAATTCTCTTTATCTTCAAAAATAGATTCACCTAAGGAATTAGACAAAATCGTTTTGAAGAGAAAAGAGGTTAAGTGTTTTCATTTTCCAAGTCATCATCATAAATAACTTCATAAGTGTTCTTTCCCTCTTAATTAAACAAATCATAACCAGGCAAGTGATTGACTATCAAATTAAGAGAATCTTCAAGTTTATTGATTGAATTACCAATTAATTTTCTCTATCAATATCAGAAATTAATAATTCATTATTAAAATTAGTTCCTTTGTTTTCTAATATTAAATTTGTATTCAAAGGAATTATTTTTTGATTATGAATTAAACTAATATTGTTAAAGATATCATGGTAGAGACAAAAATAGGAAGTTGAAGATATACACCTGAAGGTTTCTCTATGCATAGATGATTCCTGATTTTCCAAAATAGAAAATTTCGATTCTTCATATATTTGATTGATTTGCAAATTGTTGTTGAGTTGCTCCATCATTTGCAATTTATTATCAACAGATGGTGAACTAATTTCAACAGTAGATTGTGCGTTGTCGACATTCTCTGGTTGATTTAATCATTGTTGATTTAGTTTTTGTTGATTGCTACTAATATATTGTACATTTTGTCGAAATTCTACTTGATCAGCATTATGTAAATTTGGAACATTTCTGGCATTATCATTTGTAATTTCAATTTGTGAAGAATCGAAATTGTCATTTTGAGCAAGTGTATCACTATCAACAAAGGCTATACTTTTTGGTTCTTAATAGTTATCATAGGATAGAGACACTAAATACATAAACCATCGAATCAATTACAATTGAGGAGGAAAACATTTGGACTTAAACTACATTAAATTAGTTTAAATCTAACAGAAAGCATATACAATGTCTCACCTTCCATCCTACACAATTCTTCTAACTAATCACACCCCTTTTCGTAATCATATTCCTGAAATGCGTGAAGGAAAATCTTTGAAAAATTGTCCCAACTACATACAAAGGCAACTAGAAGTGACAAGCACCAGTCTTTGGCTTTTCCTATCAAAGTTAGAGTAAAGATTCTGCAAATAATATCTTCGTCAATATTGAAATTATTGAAACTTAAGATAAATTGAAGGAGATGATTAAAAGAAGATGTCTTACCATTATATTTTACCTGAGACAGGATCTTGACTGCCTTTACTGGAGTGGTTTTTGGATGAGGTCCAATAAAGAAACTCCAAGGAAGTCTTTTACATGGGTCCATATTAAATAGAAAACATATTCAAAGAAAACAATTCATTGGCCCTCCTTCTAGCACCAAAAATGTGGAAGGCTCGAAAATATCTACCTACAACATTATAAGGTAAACCACCCAGTCGAGAACTTAAAGCAACTCATTTTCTATTGAAACGGTGGTTTTGACTGGTTAAATTAGGCCCAATTACCTTCTCTCTATCTCGAATGGCTTAAAATATGATTTTCACCTACCAATAGAGAAGAGATGTTAGATCAGTACTCTTGTTGATCAGCAAGAAAATGATCCTTAAGTTGATCTGGGGCTCAGCCAAGCCACAACTAAAGTTTGCCTCTTTGATAAGAGGAATTCTAGGAATGTAGAATTAAATCTAATACTAATATTAAAATACAAGCAAAAGGATAGAAAACCTAAAGCTATATCAATTAGGAAGATGTGGATCTAACACAACCGACAACAAGATAACTAATTAAATTGAAATTTAAATATTTTTGGCTTATAGTGAATGTCAAGTTAATGGAGTAGTCCAATTATTCGATATCATAATTATCGAACATATCCTATTCATAGATCCTTTAACCATAATTATTAATCAGCAACATTTAGGAAGTAGTTCACAAAAATGATGATGATTAGTAATCCAACAACTCAAATGGTTAAACAATAATAAATGGAAATAGTTCACATAATATTATAGTTTGTTAAGTCAGAATTAAAAGGCTAATCTCTGAGTAAGTAGTTACTTAGAAATTAGAGTTTAGCTTATAAGAGCAAAGATAAACAACAAATAATTGAAATAAATCACTCACATATAAAATAATACACATATATGATTGAAAATCACAAGTCTCTGCTATTATAGAATGAAGCTAGTATTAAAACAATAGTATCTTGAATACCAATTTATTAAGTCCAATTCCCTTGCTCTAATCTCCAACAATCCTTTACAACTCATAAATTATGTTAATGAAACACGAGTTGCAATAGTACACACTCTGCACATCATACATAGTTCAGATATGTAAAACATAAATATCTATATTCCTCAGATCTTAGATTAAACTCTCCTCTCCTCTACAACCCTAAATCCCTATTACATTAGTTTTTAGAATCATGAATTGCATAGCAAAGAAATCTTTTCCATTGTTTGAACCCTTCTTTACAAAGCCCAGAGATGATATTTATACATGCTAGGAATATTAACAGTCTCCCTTTATTTTCTCAACAGATGGAGAAAACAAAGGTAAAATAGAGCTCAATTATTCCTTTAGATCAAATTCTCATAGAATTTGAATTGTTACGGCTTGAGGAGATGCCCAATTTAGCTCATGTTCGAATAAGACCACATTCAATTGCTTCAACAATGATAGAAATTTCCTACCCATTTTAGATCCGCTTTGCCACTAGGAGGAGTTCTTTTAGAGATCAGTTGTTGGATCTGTTAGTATATTTAATCCTGGAATCTTATCTCCCAATTTAGGGCCAAAATTAGTTGAAATTGCGGAGAAAAACAAACTGAAATATAAGAAAACTATAAAATAAAAAATATGAGCCGTGAGAATGAATTAAAACAAATTAGATGGATTTTTTTTTATTTAAACATTACATCCATACCAAATAGTGGCACGTGGCATCATTTGAGTGGAATTGGAGCTAATTCCATCAAAAGTTTTATAATGTGCACAAACAAAAACGTCGATATTGGGAGGATCTGATATGGAGTGGATGTGATTTCTTAATGAACTCATTTTAAATCATGTATCAGGTATGGATATTGAAGATAAGTGGATTATCGGAAGTTGGAGGGGTATTATATTAGTGTTTTTATGACTATTACCATATAAAAAGTTCTGATGTAAGGGGCAGACACGATAGAATAATAAACTAACTTTTATAATGATATCAGATCCGGAAGTCGGGTTGTGGTATATCGGAAAAGTTCCGAGAAGGGGTATCGGAGGATCAGAGTGAGAAGGGATATCGAAGGTCGGCGGATCAGGAAATCAGAGATCATTGACATGAGCATCATATTGAAAACGTTGACATTGGAATATCGCAATTAAAGTTTAGAGTTTTTAAAAGTTTGTTGAGTTAAAAATCTCTGATCACTGATACTCAAGAGAGGAAGTCATGATGTGGCAGGTGGGTCCTGGTTAAAGTATATCTATATATATATATATATATATGTGTGTGTGTGTGTGTGTGTGTGTGTGCATGCCTTTTAATGAATATTCAAAGTTAAGTTTCAATTATAATAGATAAAACCCATTGTAATATTCATTTAAGCAGAACAGAGGTGGGGACATATTGGGGTTCTGATATATTGTAACATTTAAACATTGTAACCCCGATATGTGATCTTTGAGATATGCGTAAACTACAACCACTTGTAACATATAGGGTTTATCCCTAATTTTACTTTGAAATAATAAAGCCACTTTAGCATTGAAGCTTGGTCTGAGGGGCTATGTTTATTATTTACAAATTAAAATAATTCAAAATAAATTTATTATTTATACAAAAAGTAAATATTTACAAAATAACATAAATAAAAAGTGATTTTGTAATTTATGTATACTTAGTATGCCAAGGTAGTTAAAATATCTAGCCTAAGTCCAAACATTATTTACAAATCAGATGACCACAAGCAGTGAAACAAAAGATATAGGAAGCTAGGTTTAGGTAAAATCTGCTAAGGCAATCAAAACTGAAAAACAAAAGGGTCCCCATAATTTTATTATATGGATAAAATAAAAATTAAATTGGGGATTGTTGAGTACCACAACACTCCAATATCTTGTGATTTGTGTCTTTTATCCTCCTAGATGTTTATTCTTACAAAATAATCAATTCAATGTCACATTGACATCTATAAAATAAATAGCATGTTAAAAAATGAAATAAATCACTATTACAAATGAAATTAGTAGTCAACCATTAAATTCCATGGATATTCACTTGGAAAGTTCGTCACAACAAATATTATAAAATTACACTTAAAGTCCAAAATATACACTATGAGGGCTTATTTCTCTTGAGATTTATGGACCTATAAATTATTGTTTATTGTGTATGCACGCAAATTATAATTATGCGAAAAATAGAGAAAAGTTAAATAAAAAATAACAAACCATGATTGCCATATGATATAACTTGGGAAACCCTTTCGAGAGACACCCTAGTTGAAAGGTGAGGTTGCTATGCTCTCTTTATCTTAATAGAAAATAATTGTGAATACAAAGAAGTAAGGCATGTGACTTGTGGGCTAATACAATGCATAAATCCTATTATTTTTCTCTCTTCCTATCCCTCTCAACTACTATGCTTGTCTATAGAACAAAATGCACTAAAAAAGAATGGAATCCCCTTTTCCTCCTAGTGGTTTGGTTATAACACAACCTGATAGCCTACTAGTGGTTATTTTTGACTCCTTCAACTCTTAACTAGAGTTATAATATGGACTCTTCTAGAGCCTTAGTCATCATGATCATGTATCTATCCCATTTTCCATGAGTAATGGGGGCTGACATGGCATCCTCTCGAATTATGGTGATAAATTTTGATACGTCTACTTCCAGGAGGCATAAATTTCTCATATGAGATTTGATTGAGGAAATTATTGTGCCAACTGGAAAGGTGTTGACATGAATATTATGAAATATAGGTACATTGTAAGTTTAGGACCACATAAATGTTCATTTAATGCCTAAAAATTGATCCTGAAGTTTCTAACAATTTTTTTTCCAAATTGGGACCATTGGTAAAAATAGTCATGTGAGTTGATTCCTCCACTTTTTCCACTCTCAAAGCATCAATATGGACAAAAAGTAGTACACTAATCTAATCTGGACCAAGTATTCAATATTGGAATCCCTTCAAAAATATAGTATGTTAGAAATACTAAGAGGGGGGTGAAACAATATTTCTTGTTGATTCAAGTTTTACCTAGTTTACACTTTTCTTTGCAATGATAACTGAATCATCATTTTTTTCCTCAAGGAAAAATCATAACTTTTCATTAATTAGAAAAATTACATGTAGTAGATGCATGTATGACATATGCAATATGTTGGTCATAGCCTTCAAATATATATAAGTATGTTGGCCATAGCCATTCAAAAATAATATAGTTTGTACATAATTTACCACGCAGGGTATACTGATAAGTTCATGAGAAAAAAAATATGTACAAAATGTCAACTAGAACTGTTATAATCTGAAAAATGCAAGAAAAATTAGGGCATGTCGACCCTCTGATAAGCCAGATCTATATAGGGATGATGAAACTGGATCATCATTTAATTAGTAGCACATTATGATAGTATATCTAATATTAAGTATTAAACCATAAGTATAATATGATCATAAAGGAATGTGAACCATAATACTACAACACATCAACAAATCAACATATTCATCATCACATAGGAACACTAAATATTAGTTGGAAAACAAAACTGGGAAAAACCACTATTTTTGTTATCATTGTCTTTTTATAATTATTATTAAAAATAAAAAATTGTTTTACATATTGCATTGGCATATAATTCTACCAGTCCACAGACTCCTACTTGCTAGAGGCTACCACCTCTTATTATTTTTCCAACTACCATTGGAAGGAAGCCATCGCTCCCTGATCAAGTTCACCAACCACCACTGGAAGGAAGCTACCACTCCCTCACTGAAGGCTTCAAACCTAGGACCCTTATGGATCTTGATTCAAAATATTTCACACTAGATCCACTTGCAACAAAACTTGAATCTTGTAGGACATGTTTCATCCAATTTTCAAATTGGACCCACTTGTAACTTTCTACTCAATAAATGAATACAAAACCTTTGCAATAGTAAATATTCTCACTAGTACTTCTCATACAATCAAATATGCTTGAAAAAACATCAGCACCATATAACCATACAATGTATACATCGAAAACATCAACACAATACCAAACCCTAATGGCACCTCATTCTCAACATCAAATTTGCAAATCACCATCGAATTGAATACACCATAAAAGATGTAGCTACATCATATACATGGAAATATTCATGACAATAGTAGAAAACTTTTTTTTAACCTCAACATGTCAGATAACACGCTGCTAGCCTTGGTGTAACCATAAACATACAATACATTAATTATTGAACCACTTTCAACATCTCAACCATGAACAAACCCTAATAATAGCACTTCAAAAATAACCAATAATTCTTCCCTCAACATAGTGATTCATACACTCTCTCATCAATAATAGCATAATACATATTTTTCCATGCAATACAATTAGCTACCACAAACCCTAGCAACATATAACAGTAAACATATTTACAACACATCAAGCACTTCTCCCCTCACACATATATATATCTAAACATGTACTTTGTCCTCAAATAATAACGTAACAACATTCAAAACAAACTTTCATAAAAAATCTCAACATTATTCTGATAACAACACTCTAGCCAACAAAAATAGACTTTAACACAAACCCTCTCTCTACAGCATAGACATGAACCTCATTATCATATTTTGACCCTAATCCATCAATTCCTGACCACATCATAATCAAAACACCAATAGTACATAAATTAACTCTACATCAAATCTACAGTAATACACTTTGACTCAAATAACTGTGTGAAAATGTTGACCAATAGTTTAGAACATGACTCAAATGCATACATGACTTCATGCCATATCACATGTACATATTAATATTGAACACAATTATTTCAATAGTGAGGAAAATATGAACGAGGCATATAGACATCAAATTCATTCACACATGCAATTACAACTTAGTTAGTAGTTACATTAAGAAAAATGCTACGACCATATGAATCTTTGTTTCTGTCACAAATATCTTAACACAAACTTTGTCTTAGATCTCTACTACAAGCACCAAAAATCTTTCTCTTTGGTATACATATTGGTATAAACAATATGCCCTCTTCTCAATGTGAATTACTGGAGCTTCAGATAAATCATACTCACACCATGTAGAATAACCAATCGAATGTCCAATGCAAACTCAAGCCACTAATTCCATACACTCTTCTTCCTTGGCCTCAACACATTGGCTAACCTTCAACAATCACACTTTTGTGTGATCCAATGTTGGGCATGTCATATCACTTTTGTTTTGTAGATAATTCATGCATGGAATGTGCATTGGTTTTTCTTACGATTGATGCAGTTCATTTTATGCACATATTATTATTTTAGCGTTGGGAGTACGCACTATATCCCTCCATCAAAACAATCCATGAAATAAACATTGAATAGAGATTCATATTACTTGATGCAATTTATCCAAATCGATCAGTGGGCCATTAAAACAACTAGATCTCAAATTACAATTCACACTAAGAAGATTCACTGATAAATTAGAGGATTAATGCATTTATTCCATTCATTTGCTAGAGGTACTGATCCTCTGATTGATTACTCAACCATATCAAACTCATAATAGTAATCATATTATTGAGTTATTTGCATCAGTTCCACCCCCACTTTTTTTTACTACAACATACAGATCTCTCAGCAACACACCTGAACCAGAACAAAAAGAAATACAAATAAAAACATTGATCACATCAATACTCTTTGATCCATATCGATCCACAGAAAATTAATCTTCAAATACTCATATCAGTCACCCTAGTGTGCACCCAAATTGTCAAACTGCCTTGCATATTTAACCAAGTCAACTTATTGATTACCAGGGGAAAATACCTTATATTTTTTAACGGAATTTTGTTGAGTCAAATAGACATTGAGCCCCTTGATCACATGAGTTACCTTGAGAAATTAGATGGTTTGGCCCTCAATTTTTATTTTTCTTCACCTACAAGCATCATCGTAGGGATAAAAATTTCTCCCTAAGAGGATCATGTAGCATAGATAGAGTGGGAACCTAGCAAGTTTTCTGAAATCACCGCTCTATGCTAGTTATCATCCCAGTGAAATTGTTGTAATTTGAGAAAAATCATAATTGCTTTGCCTTGGACTCTGTCACACTTCTACATCACCTAGCCATGGCGGCTTCACTGGGGAAGCAATACCATACCATGCGCATTCATTAGAGTATATATATTGAGGAAAAAATGGCATAATATATTGAGCATATAATAGGGGGTAAACGGATTTTATATTGGAAGGTATAAAATATGGAACTCAAATTTAATGAAAATATACAAAATGTTAATGAAAAATTTGGTACTTACAATATCTAGTTAAAGTGGGGTTTTGTTAATTGGGAAGGTGTATTAGGTTCATGTTGGTAGGGGGTTAAATAATGTGATTTTTAAAAGTATTTTCCAATATGTATTCAAATTAAGGGTATTTTTTAGTATGTCATGAATGCATGTGCTATGTCAGAGGTTCATTAAGTGAAGTCGTCATGCACCTAGTGATGCAACTCTAGATCTTGTCCAACCTTTGTATATTACTACAACGCCACTGTACCATCTCATAACATTAGCAAACAAACACCAAGGCATCATCATAAACTCTAGAACCTATAAAATCCTCAATAACCTATGCAATCATATAATCATCATGTCCAAGGTTATTGACTTATTAAAATCAATGTCAACCTAACTAGCACCATGCTGCCAACATTCTCCCCATTTGGCATTGATCTCAACCAACAGCAATCAACACCAAACTAATATTATCCTCTACAATTTGGTTGTGTCACTCTCCCCCTTTGACATCAATTGTAAAGGGTGGTTCAATCTCTATTGAAACAACATGTTGCCACCACTGGATACATCACACTAATATCAAGTATTGTGTTAGATGAGAACATGATCAGTAATCATCATTACTACAAAAGAGACCTGAGGAATCAAAGAAAATTTTTCCTTCATGCAACAAGACTTTCTTCCAATACCATGTGCTTCTTCTTGTGAAACATGCTCCCCCTAGGTTTTCCAATACCTCTTCCAAGTTGTTGTGCAAAAGGGTTTACTACTGCCATTGCCTCCTTGATACATGCAAGAGGCCACTCCTCATGAAAAAAAAACTTCACATCACCACCAATTAAGGAGAATAGGGTACATGGCTTCATATCGAAATTACATGGTTGAATTCATTCTCATCAATGTTCACTTTGACTCATAACTCTACCCCATGCAGAACTGAGACAAAGAGAAAAATACAATGCATGTACATGGCTATTGCAATGAATATACATGGCTATATAATGACTATAAAAATATCATCCAAAAACCCATATGTGGTTAATATGACTTTATTAACTCTCCAAAATTTTTGCTAGGCACCAAGACCATTCAACCAACTCACCAACAACCAAGACCAAATGATGAACATGATAGCATATGACTGCAATAATGATTCCCAACAACTCATACATGGTTGTAAAATGACTCCAATGACCTCATACATAGCTACAGATTACTCAAGGCTCTCTCTCTTATACATGCTTGACTCTAGGACCAAACCACTAATGCCCAAAAAATAAAATAACATTGTACATGGTGAGATCCTGCACACAAGTGTGCATAAATGGTTGTTTCAAATTATCTATTACAATGCATTCCAAGAGCAAATAATACTCAAGCAACATACCAAAATAAATATGGCTAAACTAATATTTTCTCCAAAAAAAAAGCTACTCAACTGGAAATTGTACAACCATAATGTCAAGATTTGTCAAGTACATGCATGTGGTTGATAAACAATCATTTCACTCATAGATACACATATGTAGCTACTACAAGATAAATGAGTGAATAATAGTCAATCCATGAAACCCTAGTATCATGCATAGCTCCCCTTGAGTTGATTATACCTCCAATGGGTAAGTTGATCCTGCAGGCATGAATGTGTGAATAAGCTTTGAATCGCAACACACTGGTGTTGGTACAACTTTGATCTTCATTATTCATGTTGTCGACTACTACCATTTGCTCCCCATGAGCCTATGCACTTGTCACTACTTCGATAGTCCTTTTGTAAGTATGCTTTAGGTACAGTAGACTGTAGTGGGAAATTTCATCCCTTACTCCTCTAGTTGTTGCTCCTTCTTCCTCTAAATCTTAATAAACTACTTCTTTTCTTGAGAATTCCCTTCTATCTTTGTACTTGACCTACTCTAAATTTTATACTCCTTCTAACTAAATGGCCTAAAGATTCTAGACCTCCTGTAATCTTTGGCCATGTGCCCAATATTGTGGCATGCATAGCACCTCATATTTCCAAGATAAGTGATTAGAGGGTGTGATTGTTTGTTACTCATGCCAGGTCTCATTCTTGTACAATGTTTTCCTCTGCTCCATTTGTTAGATCTGCAGTCAGTGGCCTTATGGCCAAACATGTTACAAGTTAAACAATAACCATTAAAAAAAATATATATATATATAGGAAGATGGCCCAGAAGTTGGGGGTTCTCAACACCCTTGCGACTTGGGCCTTAAGGATCTCTGATGAAAAGAGCTTCGACAAGGAGAAATCCCATCTCCTTAATGTCTTTGTGGAGAATGGTTACAGTAGACACTTGGGACAAAAGGCTTTCCTCAAAGATGCAAAGAATTCGTTAACCAAAAGGGGACCTAAAGAACAGATTCTTGGTGTACATCTTTCGTTTGTTCAAGGGACCATGGACAAGATTGCGAGGATTCTTAAGAAGCATAATGTCTCCACAACATTTAGACCTCTTAACACCATTCGTAAGTCCCTCAGATCTGTGAAGGACCCTATTGACCCCAAGGACATGAAAGGGGTTTATATTATTCCCTGTTCATGTGGGACCCCCTATATTGGTGAGATTGGTCGCTCCATTAATCAAAGGATTCTTGAGCACGCAGCTGACCTTAAGCATATGAGAACCAAATCTTCTGTTTTAGCAGAGCATGTGGAGAAAACCAATCATCATGTCTGCATTGAGGAAGCTAATGTGATTGCTAGAGTGTCACAATTCCATCATTAGAAGATTAGGGAAGCCCTTGAGATTGAAAAAAGGTCGAGCAATCTCAATAGAGAGGATGGCTAGAAGATCAGTAGTTGCTGGGTCCCAACGCTCTCCTCTTAGTAGTTCTCTTCCTTTTCTCCCCCTCCCTTCAATAAGCTCTTAATTAATATTTTTCTAACACTTTAATTCTCTAGTATTTTATTCATTTAAAAACTCTTTGACGATTAATTTGAACTTAATTTATT